>JAOPHQ010003606.1:0-2500 GCA_030340625.1 Merluccius polli | reverse complement strand
CGCACCGCACCGCAGCCGGCAGGACACAGTCCCAGCCTTTTCCCCACCACAACAACGCACACGAACACCCGACGCCAGCGCGATGTATTTAAACGCGCGCGTGTATGTGATACACATAAAGAGCTGACGTCCTGGTGGTGTCAGATTTATGCATACGTACACACACACCCCGTAATGGAGCGACTATGGGCCAGCCCTGACCCTGGTGCCCTGGAGCAAGGCCAAACGCCCGACACACAGAGGAGGCCTGAACCCCCCCAACCCATCAATAAAGACCTGTCTTATCAAACACCATGCCTGGGTTGGGGGGGGGGGGGGGGGGGAGGGAGAAAGAGGGAGGGATCGACAGAAGGAGGGATGGGGGGGGGGGGGGGGGGGGGGGGGAGCGAGGGAGGGAGGGAGGGATGAAAGGATGGAGGGATGGATGGGGGAGGGAGGGAGTGTAACAGGTTCACTCTCAGGAGAGGATAAGTAACATTTTCGATATAATAATGCTCTTCTTCTTCTTGCAACCGAGTTGAGCATCTGGGATGTCTCTGGTGTGACGCGCATGCGATAATGCCAACGCTAACAGGCTAAAAGATGCTAAGCTAACACACCATCTGCAGAAGGACTGTTTTTGTACCTCTTCAAAACAGGTTCTGGTTTCTGAAGCCCAGATACCCGGCAACAAAGAGAATACCCAGCTAGCCCCGAGCCAGCCAAGCCTTTACTGAAAAGAAAAGGGAGGATTTCCTCGCATGAATGTATATTTTAAATATTTAAACGTCCCAAAGACAGCTGTGATTCTTTCCCATTTACGTAGCAGGTTGCAGACGGGGAAAAGTCAAAAAAGCCCGACGTTGTACAACTTGTAAAGCATAATTTCCCCCAAAACGGCCATATTATTAGAGATTATTTGTCAGAACACAGCTGTTGAACGCATGCTCGCTGTAATGCGCGCTCTGTCCTATCCCATTGTAGTCTTTTTTCCTCGGGGCAGCGGCCGGGGGTATATGAGCGTCGGTCCGGCGCAGGGCGAGCGAGCGTTGTTGCGTGCTGAGCTGCATTGTTCGGCAGACAGGCGATGATGCGTGTGACTTTGCCACAGAACAGTTGTCAAGTGAGGGAGCGGTGGGCCGCGCCGGCGTCTGCAGACGTGACCTGGAAGTGGAGACAGATGACACCCAGAGACCCACCCCAGAGAGGAGCCCAGCCCTCCATCTGGGCCCCCCAACCCAGCCCCCCCCCCCCCCCCCCCCCCCAGTAGGACAGTTAATTTTATCAAAAATTAGGGTAGCAGTAACTGTGATCCCGATTTGATTTGATATTCGATTTGATATATTCAGAGACAGATTTGAGTGTGTGGCGTCACGCAGGAACTGTGGTTTTTAAGTACCAGTTTGGTTTTAATGACATTTAGTTTACATTTAGTTAGATATAAATATACCTGAGAGATGTTTGCAATCTACAGACACAATCCAAAAGAACATTTAATTTAATTAGAAGTTTTCAGCAGATTTCTTATTCAACAGGATTTGTGATTTTTAAGTCAAGAAATTTGAGGTTTGATTTGATGTTCAAATCTTCTTCAAATCAATTTCTAGAGCTGATCGGATTATGCTGATAATAACTAATAATACCCTCTTAGCCTAGTCACAATGTTTTTGTGTTCAACAGATTGGAATCACTCACATTTCATCACTCCTTATTTTTTGTATTATTTTGAATGGAAATCTTTGCACTCCTTAAACTCATCGATACGCACGCCGTGTTTACATGCAAACTAATAATACCCTCGTCATCAATACATCAATACGCTGATGATACACATGGTGCATGCCGAGGGCGGATCAATGGCGTAATGGTGGAAATCAGTGTGTGGTATTGAATCAATTAGGTGTATTGATTAGGTTGGATATCAGATATTGGCATGTTGTTGTCAGAGGGGCTGGGAAGGTAGAAGCAATCCTGCACACTTTTCCTTACAGCGTTTAAACAATTCATAAATAATTAGCGGATAATGAATCAATTAATGTATTTATTTGCTGGACAGAGAGTGAGTGATAGATTACTATTCAATTAATATTCAATTAATACGTTTACCTAAATTCCTTATTGTCTTTAAATATAAATACTAAAGACATATTGTCTGTGTTTTTGAACTCAAACGTTTCACAGAAATAAAGAATTTGTGACACACCACATAAAATAAAATGATTGTTTTAAAAGCATGTAGCAAAATCAAATCCTTTTGAAAAATTTGAATGTACACAAATAAATGAACAGTAATGTGTGTGTGTGTGTGTGTGTGTGTGTGTGTGTGTGTGTGCATGCGTGCGTGTGTGTGTGTGTGTGTGCATGCGTGCGTGTGTGTATTTCCTGCACATGCCTGCCTGTCACAAGAGTTTTTACCAAATCAAGCGAGATGAGACTTCTCCTTAAATAGCACTGAAGGCATGGAGAGAGAGAGGTATAGAGGGAGGGAGGGGAGGGAGGGGAGGGAGGGAGGGAGGGAGGG
>JAOPHQ010003605.1:0-34693 GCA_030340625.1 Merluccius polli | reverse complement strand
TACGTGTGTGTGCACATGTGTGATTCTACGTGTATGTGTGTGCGTTTGTGACTACGTGTGTGTGTGTGTGGTATTCTACGTGTGTGTGTGTGTGTGGTATTCTACGTGTGTGTGTGTGTGTGTGTGTGCGTGTGATTCTATGTGTGTGTGTGTGTGTGTGTCCATGTGTTTGTAAAAAAATGAGAACATGGACACCTGTATAATTTCTGAAAGCATTAATTTGTCCATTAAAATGTGTGTGTTTGTGCATCTGTCTGTGGGTCTGTGTGTGTGTCCTCGCTTGTGTGTCTGTGTGCACATGTGTGTGTGTGTGATTCTACGTGGGTGTGTGTGTGTGTGTGTGCATGTGTGATTCTACATGTGTGTGTGTGATTCTACGTGTATGTGTGTGCGTTTGTGACTACGTGTGTGTGTGTGTGTGTGTGTGTGTGCGTGTGTGTGTGGTATTCTACGTGTGTGTGTGTGTGTGTGTGTGTGTGCATGTGTGATTCGGTGTGTGTGTGTGTGTAATTCTACGTGTGTGTGTGTGTGTGTGTGTGCGTTTGTGACTGTGTGTGTGTGTGTGAGTGTGATTCTACATGTGTGTGTGTGTGATTCTACATGTGTGTGTGTGTGTGTAATTCTACATGTGTGTGTGTGTGTGATTCTACATGTGTGTGTGTGTGTGTGTGTAATTCTACATGTGTGTGTGTGTGTGTAATTCTACATGTGTGTGTGTGTGTGTGTGTAATTCTACATGTGTGTGTGTGTGTGTGTGTGTTCCAGGGTGGGCCACAACGAGGTGATCGGCGTGTGCTACACCGGGCCGGACGCTCAGGGTTTGGGACGCGACCACTGGAACGAAATGTTGGCCTACCCACGCAAACCCATCACCCACTGGCACGCCCTGGGAGAGGTAGAGACCCCAAGCCCTCACCCCTCACCCCCCTCACCCCACACCCCCCTCACACCACACCCCCCTCACCCCTCACCCACCTCACACCTCACCCACCTCACATCACACCCCACCTCACACCTCACCCACCTCACACCACACCCCCCCTCACACCTCATCCCCCTCACACCTCACACCTCACCCCCATCACACCACACCCCCCCTCGCACCTCACCCCCCTCACACTGCACATAGGATGACATACAGTTCACTTAACCGCCACTGGGGGGAGCGCTGGGCAATATATCGATATAATATCGATATTATATCGATATCGTGATATGAGACTAGACATCGTCTTAGATTTGGGATATATCATAGCATGAGTGTTGTATTTTCTTGGTTTTAACGGCTGCATTACAGTAAAAACAAAAGAAAATACTCTTCACATACTTTTAATTTGTCAAGTATAACATTCACACAGGATTATACACATTTTTTTAAATTAGAATTGAATAAATGTATTCGTAATTTATATCCAATAATATCCAGTAATATCCACATAAACAACAAAGTGTTTCCAATGATACCACTGTTATGTTATGTGGTCATCACAGTCATTTAGGCGGGAATTCACGTAAAAGAAGTGGTAGTTAAGAGGTCAATAACAGAAATTTGATTCGATTGACAGACAAACAGAATTGATCATTGATTATACTTTTTGATAAGTGGAGTCGTTTGACTTAATCGATTTTTATAACTTATCAAGAAAAAATAGTAAAATACCAAACATTTGCCGTTTATATCTTCAGAAACACACAATGTGGTTGTTGTTTTCTCCGCTCCGTATTATAAAACCAAAAGGTTGTTGGACTGTTTGTTTTATAGGATATTTAAATAAACTCGGTTACTCAAAACAATGAATGAACAAATTAATCCGTTCATGATAATGAAAGTAATTAGCTGCAACCCTTGTTCAAATTGACTCTGGTGTCTTTTGTTTTGTTGATTTAATGAAATTAACTTCTTACACACTCTGCCACAATGATTATTGTTTATTTGTTAAGCTTAATACAATTAACATTCATTTTGAACATCAAATATTACACAACGTCGGTGCTTTGTATTCACCGTTATCCATCCAGATATAATAATATCAAAACAGTTTCATCCAGGGAAGCTCAGCCAGCCTTCAACACCAGTTACCGCTTCATTCGACTGTATGGACTCGGCTCAAGGCCTTATTATATTATATATATTATATATTATATTAAATGCAAAATTCTGCTTGTGTTTTATGAAAGTAAATAAGGTTTCAGACGCACTGAAATAAATAAATGCATGCAATATTTGGTCTGATGTTTGAATGATAAAGAATAGAAATAACACTACAACCCACACGCAGTGCGGACACACACACACACCTCTCTCTCTCTCTCTCTCTTTCTTGAGCCAAGATCCTGATGGTTTCTGGGTAATCTTGTGTGTTGCAGTGGCCTGGGAGAGCGGCGAGCTTCGAGAGTCAGGGCTCCTGCCCGTCGCCCAAGCCCCCCCTGACCCCCTGACCCCCTGACCGCCGCCGCCACACGGCGCTGTCACCGCCTTCAGGAGGTTCGTCTGTCACTTAAGGAGCACCAACAACAATATATGTAGATTTTTTTTAATTGATAAAAAAAAAAAAACACGACAATGTAAACAAGTAGAAGTAAACGAAGCGACGAGCGTAACGCTGAACGACCTCGCACTCAGCGGCTCACGCTGGATTGATCCCTCGCAGCTGCACACACACACACACACACGCGGCGCGCGGCGCTCAGCCCGCCCTGCGCTAGTCGCTGCTGCGGTGGCGCGGGTCGTCGAAATGTCAATGATTTCAGTCCGTTTCACAATAAAGGAACCATGAGCCGCCTGATTATATCTGATTATGTCTTAATATTCCTTTGCTGAACGCCGGCTCACTTGCACACAGTAAGCGGATCGATAAAATACGTCTAAAGAACCGCGTTGTTATTATCGAGTCTTGACAGACGGTGATTTATTAGGGATGATTAGTTTAGATTTAAACTTCCAAAGCTAGACAACTCATCACAGTTCAACTGGTGTGATGAGGAACACATCCACATAACAGTTCAACTGGTGTGATGAGGACACATTCACATCATAACAGTTCAACTGGTGTGATGAGGACACATCCACATAACAGTTGAACTGGTGTGATGAGGACACATCCACATAACAGTTGAACCGGTGTGATGAGGACACATCCACATCACAGTTCAACTGGTGTGATGAGGACACATTCACATCATAACAGTTCAACTGGTGTGATGAGGACACATCCACATAACAGTTCAACTGGTGTGATGAGGACACATCCACATCATAACAGTTCAACTGGTGTGATGAGGACACATCCACATAACAGTTCAACCGGTGTGATGAGGACACATCCACATAACAGTTCAACTGGTGTGATGAGGACACATCCACATAACAGTTCAACTGGTGTGATGAGGACACATCCACATAACAGTTCAACTGATGTGATGAGGACATATCCACATCCACATAACAGTTGAACTGGTGTGATGAGGAACACATCCACATAACAGTTCAACCGGTGTGATGAGGACACATCCACATAACAGTTGAACTGGTGTGATGAGGAACACATCCACATAACAGTTCAACCGGTGTGATGAGGACACATCCACATAACAGTTGAACTGGTGTGATGAGGAACACATCCACATCACAGTTCAACCGGTGTGATGAGGACACATCCACATAACAGTTCAACTGGTGTGATGAGGAACACATCCACATCATAACAGTTCAACCGGTGTGATGAGGACACATCCACATCATAACAGTTCAACTGGTGTGATGAGGACACATCCACATAACAGTTCAACTGGTGTGATGAGGACACATCCACATAACAGTTCAACTGGTGTGATGAGGACACATCCACATAACAGTTCAACTGGTGTGATGAGGACACATTCACATCCACATTCACTACAGCAGAGCCGACTGCAGTGAGGCGTGTCCCAAAATGCTTTTTAGCCCAATTTATTTAAAATAATAACTTTGCTATGAAAATGTGATAAGCGTTGAGCGTTGCTGATAAGCATTTCGACCGGCTGGCAGGAAGTGTAGTCACTATCGAAACTGGACTGGAAGAAGAAAGAAAAAAAAAGAAAAAAAAGGAAAAAGGAAAAAGGAAAAAGGTCGCACCAGAACAATTATTTGCACTCGCACAAATGCTCCCAATTATATTTCAAGGTAACACAGATTACGTATCCGGAGCAAATGTGACCCAAGACGGTCAAACCTTGTTTGTACGGTTCGGTCCAAATTGCGCTGCCACTCGGTGTTAATATGAGGAAAAACAAACTTTGAATGGACTTGGACACTCTTTGGTTTTTCTGTGTCTTTGGGTCAAGGATGAAATGTACTTAAAACCTTAACACGTGTGTGTGTGTGTGTTCAACCTGACGTCTCCAAGTAGTGCTCCACAGAGCCAACTATGCACAGCACTTAAAATTACACAAATTGCATTTCATAATTTCAGTAATTGTTTTCTCTGCTGCTCAATGTGGTCACAGTTAACGTTGATATAGCCGCTTTCCCAGACACTTAACATTAAACGACATTAAACTTCAAACTAAAATATCACACCACATATTTACCAAGCCGCCGCATAGAGACCGAATCATTTGAAGAACTAATTAAACAATATTAAAATTCAAATCAGATGTTTTCTGGCCTTGACGCCAGATGCTAATTTCCGTTTTTGAAAAGGGGACGGCGTCGACGGCATTTCCTCCGGGGGTTTCTCATCTCGTCTAACCGAATCGCTGCGCTGAGCGAGCGTTCGCCGCAGACGGAGGGACTCGGAGTCGACGTCTCCTCCGCATCCGTTCATTATGTATCTGTCACGCGCTGTCACGCACGCCAAGCCGTCGCTAATCAATGGCACGCCGGCGTCCGTGACGCCGCAGAACAGAGCGACTGTAGCCGGCGCATGTAGCAACCGAGGTTTCATTGTCTGGGCGAACCCCCCCCCCCCCCCCCCCGCCCCTCCCCCTCTCTATACAGTTGGACACACTGTACTTTCTTTTATGCTTTATGGAGACATTGGAAACACGTAATTTCACACCGACGCTCTCACATATTCATTATGTATGTTCCCTCGGAGCCGAGATGTGCTGAACTGAAACCGTTTTGCATGAAGTGTAGGACGTTGCAGTCTGTGAAGACGATGAGAGATTTACATTTAGCTTCGGCGGAGCTGAGATCTTATACAGACATGGAAACGTTTAAAAGACAGGAGACATATGCGGTTGATTCAATAGGAAACGCGCCGGCGGCCGCTCCACTTACTGGCTCTTACAGGATCGGTGCCTTTCTCTCTTCGCCCGCGTCTTTTCACATTAAAGCGCTCGGCCGCTTTCTAATAGAGAGAGAGTACCGCTTCATGCGCCGGTCTGCAAAGTCAAGTCCAACTTTCTGCACAACGTGCAAAGTACGAAGCGGTGCTCTCTGATATCAGAGTCCCCTTAAATCACCAAACATCCTCCCAAAGGATTTAAAGGAACACTTCACCCATTTGCATTAAACGCTGCATCGTTAGAAACCCAGTCATATTTTTTTTGAACGGTCATGCAACATTCACCCATTTTCCCCCGAGACGGGAGAAATCCGTATTTACCTCTCACACTTCCTGGTTCAAATGACGTAAAACGACGATTTTTGCGTCATTTGTACTAGGAAGTGTTTTTTTTTTGGGGGGGGGGGGGGGGTTCTAGTGACGCAGTAACGTTTAATGCAAATGGATGAAGTGTTCCTTTAAATCACCAAACATCCTCCCGAAGGATTTAAACCGTCGGTGAAGGCCATCAGCTACGTATTAGGTGTGAAGGAGGATTCACCTTGATCAGAGCCTGGACAGAAACCAGGGGTGTCTGAGTTTTCATTTCTGTTGTCGGTCATCAGGTGGGAATTCGAATTCTGCATCGATTCTTGCAAGAAAGTAAAAGAAAACAAAACAAAAAAAATCTTCTTGTAGTACAATTCATTCATAAATCTTCACAATGTTGCAACAGGGATTGAGCGATTAACATCCAAACTAAATGTAGAGTATAGTAGTATAATTGGAGAATATATTTAGATTACATTAGATATTCAGAATATATTTAGAAACAAAGGTAACCTTAACTAGATTTTTATTATTTCATTAAAAAAAAAAATCAACTTTGCAATTAATATTCAGGTAATTCACCTATATAGCAAAACACACTTTGACATGAAACATGTCCTAATTTCTGGAAAGCAATATCGCTTCCAATGTTTTTAACTCAACATTTCACGGTCAACATTGTTTTTTACATAGTGTCTCTATATTTTTACATTACATTGAGCCATATTGTTATTTTCTGTTACAGACATTGCATTGACATTCACATGTGAGTAATAAGGAACTTATTGATGCCAACATAGCAAATACAAAACGGCTATGTACTGTTATCCAACTTGCACATGAGAGTAACGAAGCTTTGTTCTGTGCACTGCCCTAATAGTAAAATGTGACTATTTTTACACGTAGCATGCATGTGCTCATAAAGAAATGTTCAACAAGGGGGAAAAACAATGTAATTAATGAATATAGTACGAGTTATCAGAATTTCTAACTAAAGTTGTGTTTACATGTACATATTGTTGTCAATCGTTTGTATATAAAAGTGAAATAAAAACAAAGGTGACTGTAGACTTCTATATTACTGTGTAGTTTATATCGTTTGGTGACATTTTCTACGGCTTGTGCTCGTATTTAGGTCAAATTATGCACATTATGTAATACTTGTGGAGATCATATTTGAGACATTGTTCAAGTGAACCTTATGAATTGAGTCGTTTTGGTTGAGTGTCCATCGATCACAAAGCAGAGAATAACACAGCCGATGGATTCGACGCGCACCGCCGTTACGAGGTGTACAGTTTGTGATAACTTTTTGTATAATTCCAGCAAATACTTCAAATATAATTAATTGTATCTGTTTCCTATGTATTTTGACTAAAGAAAATAAAATAAATATGAGAAACAACACGATTGTTTATTTGTGGTTAATTATTATTAATTATTTGATCTATTCCAAAGTTAAAATATGAAAGTTGTCACTATAAGAAGCACTGTTTAGTGTTTAGACACAGTTTTGTCCCTAAAGGCGACTACAAAGTTCACCAAGAGGTTTTTGGATCTTCATCAGTGACCAAAGACGCCTTTGAAGAAACCTCTTAATCATATATGACGCATCGATGGTAGCGGATGAGGTGTCATATCCCCCCACACACACACTATGTCAAGCGCTTTGGGTGTCTTGAAAAGCGCTATAAATGCAATGAATTATTATTATAATTATTATAATTATTATCAAGGTGTTGGGAGGTTTTCATGGAGAATTACAGTAAAATAAAACTGCATTTCACGTGAGAAAAAAAAAATCAAATTCTACATCTGTGTAAGCGTGTTTCTTATTTTTTATTTTATTGTTTTCATTTGTTACTAACTAAATGGCACTTATATTTGGAAGACACATATTTCATATTCCTTGGTGCCATAGACATATGCCTTCTGTTATAGTCACTCACTGTTCATTTCACAACAAAACACATCTGTAATGGAGTGTATATGGTAATATTACTTTGAATTAAAAATAAAAGTGTTATGCTAATTAGACTCAGTTCATCATCCAAGAGAGTAATTGACATTTTATTTCACTCCCTTACTGGACAGATAAAATGGCAACTTGAAAAGCAACCTGCAAAACAAAACACTTCAATACAGACAACAATAGTGAGATTACATTCAACAATATTTTATTTACCATATAGTCTACAAAAACTATAACTGTCAGTGGATCTGCTCTGCATGGTCTGAACTAACCCTACTATACAGGAGAACAAACACATGACTCCATGTTGAATAATGGACATGGCAGTTGATCATATTCTGAACCACGCCACTCTGATCAGTTAGCAAAGACATTATGTCTCCACCGAAATGCCAGAGAGGCTTCTAGGTCCTATAGTTAGAGAAAAAAACATGGTTGTGTGTTTTGCATTCGAAAGCGGCAGTTTGGCTAATCTGCACAGCGAGGTGGAGAATTAAAGGACAAAAAAACGATTTCCTTTTCAAGTCAATCCACAAAGAGGATCCCTACGTCTGGATGCTGGATGTAAAACAAAACAACACAACATGGCTTCATGTTGCTGTGGAGTGCATGTGGCTGACGCCTTCAGTGCGTGAGCAATCATGGCACCCAGGATGAACCAGCTATCCCCACACACTCGGCACCGTCTCCCTATCTCCAGTAAACGGACATGCGCTCCCGCAGCGTCTACCTGCGTCCCGCGTCGGAGGGCCGCCGCACTACGCCACTCAGGTGGCGCTCGGCGGAGGAACGAGTGCTGCAGTTGTTTTCCCACACGTCTTCAACGTGAACATGAACATTAGCGGTTCAGCCTGGCGATGGTGCGCACTGTGAATATGAGGATGACTGATTACACAAAAACAACAACAAGTGTTGGAAGAACGGAGAGAAGCTGAAGCGCGCGCAGCAGAAAATGCGTCCGCTTGAACAACAGAGATTTGAATCCTGCGGCGGTTGTTGTGCTTGGAAAGAAAACCATTTTGGACGTTTGGTCCATTGGCATTTCAGAGCAGCTCAGAGGTTGGACACCAATGAGCCACCACACATAACATAACTATTTATTTTAAGGAGAAATCTGCCAGTGGGCAGATTATATAATTATATATTTATACTGTCAGATGAATATAATGACTAATATATCCTGAAAAACTTTGTTGAAAAAAGAAGGGGTGTGCTGCTGATTGCAGCTTTAAGCTAAATCCCTATACTCTCAAACATATGCAATAATACTAATGTGACGCCATGTGACTGTCACACGCCTATGTAATAATCGCGGTGGCAGTCACTCATAATTGTGGCGCTGGAGGCGCGGCGCGACTACGCCTCGCCGAACCGTTTCTAGCTTGTCACATGTGAAGTGGCCTGCGGCGTCGACGCGCTAAAGCAGTGCGAGGATGTCAGTCAGCGGGATTCATGCTCATTGGGTTTCTTTTTCGGCGCCACTAGTGTCTGTGACGCGACCCATTGTGTCCCTTGTTGTGTTTCCCTCGCCGCGGTGACAGGGCGCTTAATAGCAGCGGCTTATCCGCTCTCCACCTCGATGTGGAGGTAGAACGCCGTTGGCTGTCCTGCCTTCGCTGAAATCGGCGGTAGTACTCTGCAAAGAAGGTTCAGAGGGTTTTTTCGTAGCAGTGGAAAACAGCAGAAATGTTAAATATTGATAATAGAAACTGCGCTAATTATGCCATCTTGGAATTCAACTGTTCATTCAATTGTATTTTATAGCACTACACATTTTTCACTTTTCTTTGAGCTAGCTAGTATGGATATTAGTATTAGTAGTATTAGTATTAGTAGTTAGTAACTAAAATGGGGAGGGATATTTCTGTTACATGACTTGCAGTAAGGCTAGTGCACATAGCCGCTAGCTAGCTAGCTGGAGAAATGGGACCAGAAGCATGTCAAAGGGTCCGCAGCGTCCGTCTATTGAATCTCGACGTTCCTTTGATGATCACACTGAGAGGGGGACATTTTGATCTCAACATCAAGTAAGCTCCTTTTGATCCATGACACCGATAGCAAGGGGATGGGAGGGAAAAAAAGAGAGACCAAGAGGTGGTTTGGGAGGAAGGGGGAGGCAGGGGGGGGGGGGGTGTAGCTCGGTCTACATCAGTTTCCCTAGTAATGAAATCCATGCACTCCCTTGACTGCTAAACCCACATTTAGAGAGCGCAGTTGTATATTTAGTCCGCGCCGCGCATGCTAATCATTTCCTGAATAGCTGCGCCGGGTGTTTAACGCCACGCGCTCTAACGGGGACATTTTGGAGAGGGGTTGGACCAATACGAGCATTTCATCTTCGCCGGCTGTGCATTTATTTTTGGGTTCGTCGTCGTTATCCGTCATTACGAGGCTTAGCTTGAAATCAAAATGGATTTCGTTCTTCGTCATAGTAACACTTTATCCGATTTAGATTTGTCCAATTATGTCACATCTGCCGCACGCCGCCGCATGTTGTGGTGTCTCCAGTGCAGAAGGGGAATGCGAGCTTGTTACCGCTGCAGGACAGGAGCCACAGGTCTATTCTGGGAAGCATTACAGGTAAATGGCTAGGAAACACTTACGTAATGTCACCGGCCATAAACTCGCCAATGGCCAGTTTATGATCCTCTGAATTAATACAGTGCTTATCGCCGCCACTTGCTCATGGGTAATGGACGGATGATTTCACCATTCTGGAAGGGATTGCATTTTGAATATGCGGAAGAGGGACACTGCAGGTCTACTATGTATTTTGTAAAAGGTTTTCTATGCACACACAATGCAATTCAATTACTGTATGTTGCTTTTACTTGAGGTCGTGACACTTCAAGAAAAATGGATGCGCACACACACACACACACCACCATGGTGGAGCCATTAAAACTCTCCACCATCGACCATCAAACTGCTGTTTATTTCACCAGCGTTGCCGTCGCCGTCAGAAGCAGGAGGCGAGATGAGAGATTGACATTAGACAGAATCAACACCGGGGGGGGGGGGGGGGAGGGAGCATATTGACGTTGAACAAGTGGCAGAAAATAGATGTTTTACCCGATGGATACGAGCCGTACGAGCGCAGGACTCCTGTCGTCGCTCCTCCACTTCTGGCTGATTTAACCGAACACAACATCATGACAACAAGACGACCGGTGGCGTGTTCATGTTCACGCAGCGTCTCTCTGGCGATGGAAACTGTGGACCTCCATATCTGGTCTCAGGGCCGTTTCTAACTATAAGCGGCGGTACAAGCAACGGCTTAGGGGCCCCAAGCCACCAGGGGGGCCCCCTTTAAATAAAAAAATGCTCTATATAAATATATATATATATATATATATATATATATATATATATATATATATATATATATATATATATATATATATATATATATCAGAATTTAGCAAAATTGAGAAAGGGGTTTGATAAGTTGGATGTGGAGGGGGGCAAGTAGGATGTGTCTTAGGGGCCCCTAAGATCAGAAACGGCCCCGTCTGATTTTGTTTGTTTCTCTTCGAAATGTCTCATTCTACATCTGGACTCGAGTCGCCGAAATGCTAAATCAATTAGTTTACACTTGGCGGCAATTTTCTAAGTGTCTAAGTGTCTTTTATTGCATCGCAGATGACATTCACAGCCATAGATGCCTGTTCCATTTCAAGTTAGCAAAGCGTTTTAAGATAATGGCGGTATGGACGGCCAACAGGGTCAAAAAACACGCCGGAGTATTAAATTGTGCTTGCCGCATCAGATACAATGTTCACGTCTGCAAACTGACATCATCTTTGAATATTGGGAAAAGAAAAATATGTAAGTCGCACATTTCTCTCAAACCGCAGCAACACTAGACAGTGAGTTGCGTCAGTGTCAGCGCCAGTGTCACACACTGTCAGCAATAAAGACATGTGGGGGACAGATGTCCCCGCTCCACATCATAACCTCTCCCTAACCTCCCCAGCCAGACCCCAGTGTTAACCCCAACTTGCATCCTGCGGTGGCACAGCGCCACCGCTGGATTACTAGCGCCACTGCAATCAGCCATGAAAAAATAAATAAACGTTTTTAAAAATGTACTTAATTTCGAGGGGCAAAAGTACAATACCACGTAAGTGTGGAGGAAGTCAGCGGCTTTCGGATCCGCTCTCAGGCCGAGTTCTGTCTGTTAGCCTGTTTAGTGTGAGGGTAGTCCGGCTTACCGGATGTAGGTTGTTGGTATAAGCCAGCTCAAGCCTGCCATTGGGCGACTGAAAAGTTGCCCAATGGCAGGCTCTGGGCGGGGCTTATACCTTATACTCCTCCCCTTTCCGCCATCTGCCACCGTTGCATCCTGGGCTTAGCGCCACCCAAGACGATTTTTGATTGATTCAAGAAATACTTTTCCCCTATACCAGAATGATAGTGAGTGAAGCCAGACTCTCCAGCGCTGGCACCAGCACTATAAACTGTTTGTTGCAACGTGAGTTATTTTCCTCATCTTTATTGAACCATTCGTGTTACATTATCATCAAACAAAGAAAGCTTCAATGAAATTGCATTGCAGCACTAGAGCTATTTGAGACTACGCGTTATGGATGATCCTTAGTGGAGTCTATGACCTAATTACCAGCCTGTTGTTATTAGTAGGTGAAGCACTTTGATACCCGCCCACGCACTCTTTTGATACTCTTGATAAAAATGATTGAATTTTCCCGCCCACTCACTGCGTTGCATGAGTGGGTGGGCGGTGAGCGTCTTGTACACCATGCAAAAATAAAGGATGCCACCATGTGAAATAATCCCGGGGTGAACTGTATCAAAGTTGCCCCCTACTGCCCCCCCCTCAACTGTCACATTGTCATTATTGTTGTGATATATACGTGGAAAAAAACTGACAGCAAAAGAAGTGTTCTGCTATAGAAACATATAAATAAAAGCATGATGGCGCTGTAGGTGGCATTAGCTCATGAATGGCTTACGAGAAAAGTAAAACAACGAGTGACTTAGTTAATAGAAAGTATATACTACATACTACGAAACCCTGATGGTGGGATCGCTACAAACTGCAGACTGAAAACTGTATTTGCGCTAACATGAATGGCTAATGCTATTTGTTGTGCTGTTATATTAGACCATTTAGTCTAGCACCAGAGCCCTGGGATCAGCGATCACACTGAAATCTTGCACCCGTAACACATATTCTGTTGTTGAGAACAATTAGCCGCCAATCCAATGAATGTGTGAGTGTGTTTCTGACAGAGAGTGAGAGACAACAATGTGTGTGTGTGTGTGTGTGTGTGTGTGCGCGCCAGTCTCTTTGGGGACAAAGAGACTGGCGCCTCTGTTCTGTTGCTCTGCGTTCATTTTCACAGTGCACACAGAGGCCACATAGTGCACACAGAGGCCACAAAGTGCACACAGAGGCCACATAGTGCACACAGAGGCCACATAGTGCACATAGAGGCCACATAGTGCACATAGAGGCCACATAGTGCACACAGAGGCCACAAAGTGCACACAGAGGCCACAAAGTGCACATAGAGGCCACATAGTGCACATAGAGGCCACATAGCGCACACAGAGGCCACATAGTGCACATACTGTAGAGGCCACATAATGCACATACTGTAGAGGCCACATAGTGCACACAGAGGCCACATAGTGCACACAGAGGCCACAAAGTGCACAGAGAGGCCACATAGTGCACACAGAGGCCACATAGTGCACACAGAGGCCACAAAGTGCACAGAGAGGCCACATAGTGCACACAGAGGCCACAAAGTGCACACAGAGGCCACATAGTGCACACAGAGGCCAAATAGTGCACACAGAGGCCACAAAGTGCACACAGAGGCCACAAAGTGCACACAGAGGCCACATAGTGCACACAGAGGCCACAAAGGGCACACAGAGGCCACATAGTGCACATAGAGGCCACATAGGGCACACAGAGGCCACAAAGTGCACACAGAGGCCACATAGTGCACACAGAGGCCACATATATCACAGATGGGCTGCATAGAGGCAGGAGGTGTTAGCGTTAATCACACCAGAGGACAGAGACAGAGACAGAGAGAGAGCAAATAGGAAAGAAAGGACGTGAGCTTGAATGTAAATGCCGCTATTCATCCAAACCCGTCGATTTCCTTCGGGGCTTGCGGTGATTCACGGCGCGCGTCACCCTTCAAAAAAGTCAAGTGTGGGAAACGAGGGACGCAAAGTGTTTTAAAAACACAGCCAGCTCCTCCGCAGTCCGCACAAACCCAATAGGTTTGTGTCGGTATAGGAGTCTGAACCTGCAGCACAGTGTGCGTCTGTGTGTGTGTGTGTGTGTTTCTATGAATGACCGGTTTCGACTCCTACGCTAAACCCGGTGAGTCATTGTCCTCCTCGGGTCTGCAAACACGCATCATCATCCCCTAGGAAGCTGTGATGGCACTGGACTATAATTAGAGGCACGTCCGCGCGTTTCATGACGGCGCAACGATATGCGCACACACGCGTGTGCGCGTACAACAGCCATGCAGTGTGCACTGTGTCTGACTCATGCATAGCGAGTTCACCCCAGAACGCCATTGCACCGCGTTTCAAAGTGAGGCGGACGCCACAAAGTGTTGAGAGCGACGGCAACAACAGGATACAAAAAAAAAGCACAAGATCTGTTGCCGCATGAGAAGGATGTGTCCCTTTTATCTGTGAGGATGTGAACAGTATGTGGCAAAGGGAGGCTTTGGTGGAGACGTCTCCGCAGCGATCCACAATGGGGGGAGACTGAAGATGAGGCACAAAGCAGAATAAAACCACATCTTTTCATCTTTTCCTCTTTCCCACGAACCCCAGACTCAAGGGGAGTCCTCTTTAGCGGCGCCGCAATGATGGGGCTTGTACATCAGAGTGCATTGTGGGATTTTCTTTTGGTCATATAAAGAGGACTCAGGAGAGTTGTATAATGTAGTATAATGTTGTACACACTAAAACAAAGTGCATGAGAAGCGCTCTGGTGGCTTCAAACACATCGATGCCTCTCCCATAATGACAAATCATGTCCCGATTACTGACTAAACAATTACCGAAAAACCATAACTATGAACGCAATAACTAACATTACAATGCTCCTATGCTCCCAAAATGGCGTTGCGGTGTACAAGCCCTGTTATGACTCTCGTTGAAGATGACTCCAGGGAAACACTGAAGTCTCTCTCTCTCTCTCTGTCTCTGTCTCTCTCTCTCCACACACACACTGAATAGCTGGGCGTGAGTTGGGTTTGAAGGTTTTTTGTTATTTCCTGGGGGTCTTTCTTTATATGGCCCCCGTTTCCTGGGGCGTGGGTGGGGGTGCTAGTGGGGGGGGGGGTGCTATGGGCCCTGAGAACTAAGAGGAGACTGCAATGAAGAGAGAGAAGGAGCGGAGATGAATGTCCTGTCAGGGCGGAGAGGATCTGCCTTTACGCCCGCTGCGGCCGCTACATGGTCCCCGCTCAATTTGGGCGGGGGGGGGGGTTTGGGAGGTAAGCCCGGCGGTTCGCCGCCTCTGGAGCTCAGGGCGGTTTATCCGCAGGCTGAACACCACATCTAGCGCCGCACCAGACCAAAGATCTGGCACTCATTCACTCCTGCGTGGGCGTTTGTTTGTGTTTGTTGGTGTGGATGTGTGTGTGTGTGTGTGTATGAGAGAGACAATGTTTTGGTCTGTTTGTGTGTGTGTGTGTGTGTGTGTGTGTGGATGTGTGTGTGTGTGTGTGTGGATGTGTGTATGTGTGTGTGTGTGTGTGAGAGAGACAATGTTTTGGTCTGTTTGTGTGTAAGGGGTGTGTGTGTGTGTGTGTGTGTGTGAGAGAGAAAAAATGAGAGAGACAATGTTTTGGTCTGTTTGTGTGTAAGGTGTGTTTGTGCTTGTGTGTGTGAATGAGAAGGAGCGAGGTGTGTGTGTGTGTGTGTGTGTGTGTGTGTGTGTGCGAGATTTGATTTGTGATTCACAATAAAAAGTTCCCTGAGAAAGTGGAAATGAAAGTCGCTCCCAGCAGCAGAAGGGAGGAGAAGTCCGGTCCGTCTCGCAGTTATTTTAGTCACATAAACAAACAAGACTAGCGGTCTCTCGGCGGCGCAGTCCCCGCACGCAGGGCGAGAATCAATATCTGCATAATGATTCATGGCATCGAGAAATCTCCGGATTATGTCGCAATACATAAGAGCAAAAAAACACAAAATTGACTTTGCTTCTTTATCTAATCAACTTGAAGTTTCGACCGTTCAGAGTTATCGACCGCTGTGGTTTATTCACTGTGGGAGTGTTTTAAGCGGCGAGCGCTGATCTATTTCTTTCTCCAGATTTTCCAGAAAGTTGCCTCTTTCTTAAATGGAGGGCTAGGATGTTTTATGGTGCAAACTAAATCAATAAACGAAGGCTAAGCTGAATAAATCTACATGAATTAACCTCCCGAAGCAGAGAGTATCAGACATGTTCTCACGCAGGAACGCCGAAGCGGATTCGGCCTTGCTGAAAATAACTGCGGCTTCGTATCTTAATAAACATAAGTTTAAACATTGTGGCGTCCAGATGTGTGTGTGGTATGTATGTGTGGGAGTGTGGGTGAGTGTGTATGTGTGTGTGTGTGTGTAGTGTGTATGTGTGTGAGTGTGTGTTTGTGTGTGTCACGGCAGGTAACCCTCTGTTCATAGTTAGCCTATATATCAAAGGATGCGTCCTCCAGGATCATCTAGTTTCCATTGATCATTGTTATTAGTTAACAATTATCTATTAATAATAGGAAATGAGGACCAATTTGAAAGCACCCTTGTCTATTGTCTGCAGAGAGGCACACAGAGACCCTCGTCTGCCACTATCAAGGTTATAGTCGAACAAATGCAACAATAAACTCGGCACTTTCTGTTTGATAAACAGCTCCCAATTACAGAATTTCACGAAATGTCAGACGATGAAGTCTGTAATTTTGCGTTTGACCTTTTCGCCTCCTCGAAAAAGAGGCGCTTTAGTGTAATATTACTTTCGCAGCACTTTTTTTTAAACATTATTATCATCTTTACTCGTCGGAAATGCCAGGAGGTTGTCACCGTTTCATATTGTATTTCTGGTCACCACTTCATCGGCCGGTCATCGGCCATATAGGAATTAATGAGCGCCTCGGGTCAGAGATCGGAGACGCTGCTCAAGGTTATGAAAACCTAATTAGTTGGCGTGTAAAAGTTAGTTAATAACATATTATATAGGCTTACTGCATTGACAACGATAAAGCCGAAGCCGTGATGTTTGACTTGCTTAAATAAACAGAGAACCAGTATTGATCAGCCCCTCCCTTGATCAGGATTTCGCGCCTTTTTTGGGATTGTTGCGGCCTAAAATGCCCGATGCTGCGTGAGCTTTTCCAAAAAATTGCGATGAAAGTTGCGGTATTTTTTAGGCTTTTATTGCGATTACAGTGCGAGACGAAGTGAAAGTTGCGATAAAAGTTGCGAAAGTTGCGATTTTCCTGATGTTAAAATTAAGTTAGTACTGCAATTTTGCTGAGTAATATGTTAAATATTAAGTCATTACTGCACAAAGACAGTTAATTAAAAGAATAAAAACACTGACAAATGGTCCGCGGTAAACACGGAAGTAAGGCGGGTGGTTTGTCGACGTCTGTTCAAGACGACGCCAATGATTGGTCAAATTTGCGGGAAAGTTGCGGTGATTGGTTAAAATTGCAACACCGCACCTGAATTCGCGGGGATTGATGCTGATGTTGCGTTGAAGTTGCAAATTGCAACACTGCGAAATCCTGGAGGGTCTGATTGATGTATCAGCAGACGCCATCATAGCAGTCTGAATGGTGAATGTCTTTCAGTCACACACACACA
The DNA here is from genome assembly GCA_030340625.1 of Merluccius polli. NCBI lineage: Eukaryota > Metazoa > Chordata > Actinopteri > Gadiformes > Merlucciidae > Merluccius > Merluccius polli. Next base: position 17,290 of record JAOPHQ010003605.1, on the reverse strand, counting down.
CAGATATGGCTGTGCGTGTCGTTCACACACTCGTAACTTTTATTTTCGTCCCTGTTGAACGAGGCTTCATGTGGATCCGAATCAAGTGAATCTTTGCTCCCAATAAATGTCGATGCGCAACAGATGTGCGAGATGGCGGATGCCTTCAGGTTTTTTGGCCTCGGCGTCGCTCGTAATGCCGGTGATTAATTTGTGATTTCGACGTCCAAATCACGAAGCCAGCGAGAGACAGACATTCAGCCAAGCGAACGCTGTAAAGGGCCCATGCGGCCGGAGCCCACAAAATGAAAATTCGATGCAAAAAGGAAAAACATTTGGAAATGTTCAATAGAATAGAGTATAAAACAAGAAAACTTCTTACAATAAAATTGCAATTGTAATTCACTCCTTCGCATGTTGTACGTCGTTAGAGCGATCCTTCAGTGAACAAGGTGATAAAACGTGTGCCAAGCGGGAGGTGTGACTGGAAAGCATTATCCTACGACACTAAATGGGTGGGAGGAGATAAATGTACCATATGTTGTCGCATGTCACTTGATAATTAGTTGTGTTTCTCTAAAAAAAATATATATATATATACACACACACACCAAATCCCATAGAACCGTATTCTCCCAGACGTCAATCTATAAACCGGTGTAGAGAAGCATTAGATGGTATCACACATATGGATATGTTTATTGTAACCACAGGATCAATACACTAGCTGGCAACCCAAGCAGTGCTGGTGCTGGTGGTGATGGAGGGGGGGGGCAGACAATCTCTGTGTGCAGAGATGGCCTTTCTCCGGTCACTATGGAAACCTGTTGGCGAACCGCTGCGTCTGGACGACTTTTACTACACAGGTGCTTGTGGAGGGCACACTGAACGCAATTTGACATGCGAGGTCCGGAGGCAGGTGGCAAAACGCAGCGACTCGTTAGCCGCCGCGCCCGCCGCCCGCCGCTCTCCACGGGGGAAATGCGTAATAAAAAACCTTGGAAAAGTGTACCCATATTGGGCAGCTGAGAAAGACAATTAGTTATGTTTTAATGTTTTAATGGGATGGTCCAAAACCTTTCAGAAATGAGTCACCCACAACAAAACAGACTAATAATGTACTGATGCGCTTATCTGAAATATGACCTTCTCTGTAATGTGTTATTGGTCAGTTTGACAAATATTCATTGAGGTTGTGATTAAACTATACATTTTTTTCTGCTTAATTTTCTGCCATGATGATCACAGATGCTTTGAATGAGATGTTTCCAGCGTTATGCTGCCATGTGTGTGTGTGTGGCACCTGAACGGTACAAACTGGGGTCCTAGTGACCCCTGGTGTTCCTTATGGTTTGTAACCAGTAGCTGGTGCAACCTCCATGGATACAGCCATGATGTGCAACACCATGGTTACGCTCTGCAAAACATGAGCACAAATAAAACAAACAAAAAGCAAAAACCAAATACCCATTGAACATTTTGTATTTGTTTGTATGTGTGTTTGTTTTCCATCTCCAACGTTGCCGTATTCACCTACAGCGGCCCTCTTGGTTCCACCTTGGCTGGGAGGGGAAACTGAATGCGTTGAGAACCAAGATAGCGGCTAGGTGATTAAGGCCCATGGATAGAAAACAAAAGCATGAGCTCTGTGCTTTATCCCATCAAGTACCACACTTTCCCACTCTGTTTAACCCATGAGAGACCCTTAAGACTTTTCAAAATGTCTAAAATCATTTTCCACCAGCAATTCACCTTCACCACATCTGTTATTAACTTTACATGAAAACCCGTCGGTTTGAGTGTTCCTTGCACAGCGGTCAGTGTGTGGAGCGAACCGCTGATGCAGGTGAGGATAAATGTTGCCAAGCAACTGACATGTTTAAAATCTTTTCTGCATTCCCTAATTAATCGACACATGCGTCAATGCCTACAATAGAACAGCACATTTAGTTAATACAATTAAAGCAAATTCAATAGGCTGCAAAAGGTAATTAATAAATACAAACTTGGATTAAAAAGGGTATTAACCTGATAGCACATGTATGTATTTGTCACACCACATATAAACTATGGAGTTATTAGTGTATTATTTTGTGTTAATTAATTTGCAATAGTTTCATAATGAACTAGATGTATTAATCCTTACTATTATGATTGTGCTTTTGTGTTTTTATTGGCATTTGAAACGTACGATTCATTTGAAATTAAAAAAATGACAATGTGGTGCGTGTTCGAGTGTACAATTTTTGACATTTCCTTTCATTATAGATAAGATTTGCCGTCTAAATGTATTTTTGACACTGCTTTTATTTATTTCTAAATAAAAGTAGTAAAAAATAAATAAAAACCTGTTCAGTGGGACTGCATTTGATTTTCAGCCTTTGGAGTCGCTTGCCCTTCAAAACCCAGACATCAAACGCCTTATCTCACCGAACGGCACCCTTGGGGTGCCATCGACGACGGTGGTGGGCGCCATATTTCAGTCAACGCGCACATTTTCCCCGTGTAAACAATGCAGGACACCGTTCCTGGCGGCGCCCCGAGGGCCTGGAGACCGAAATAGCGCCGCGCTGGACTCAGCTGTGGGCACACCTGTCATACCTCACCGTCTCCACCGTTTAAAACGGCACACTCCGCTCCCGCGCCAATTAGTTGTGACGGTGTTTGTGGAGGGCTTTAAATACATCCCAGACAGCTGCATTGTTGACACGCTGCCAGAGAGGCTCGCATCGGAAAACAGTCGAGTCTTGGTTAAATAACAGCAGAACCAAAATGTTCAAAACTCGATTTTTAATCACTTCCCCTCAATCAATGTGCAGAGAAAAGCGTTGATCTGTGATTTATTTCAGCTATTTACACAACAAACAATTCATGATTACTACATTTGCTGGAATACAACAGGTCATTGTAATCGCTGTGGCCCTGATTTACACCCCCTTAGTCCAAGCAGCCTGCAATCAAACACATCCACAGTCAGACACAATATGTGATAAAGAGTAACCCAAGAAGTGGGGGGGGGGTCAGGGGGAGTCAAACAGTCAATAAATGACAACAACAAACACAGACGGTAGGCAACTAGTGACTGTAAAGCGATCTCGTGTCTCCACATCACTTCCAGGACCCGGACTTGCCCTTGGCCCCGCGGGGCGTCTTGGGCGCCTTGGATCCCCTCTGGTGGTCGCTGACGCGGTTCCTGAGGACGTAGATGTCGTACTTCTGCCTCTTCAGCCTCTCGGCGAGCTCGAACTTCTCGGCGTGCAGCTGGTGCAGCCACTGCCACAGCTCCTGGGCCTTCTCCTCCAGCTTGTCCTGGTGCAGGTGGTCGATGTTGAGCGGCTTGCGGCGCTCCATCAGCGCCTTCTTCTTCTCCTCGCGCGCCGTCAGCTTCTTGCCCTTGCGCGCGTCCACCTTCTGCAGGTAGCTGCCGAACGACTTGTTGGTGAACATCATCTTCTTCTTCTTGGCGTCCTCGTCGGCGCGCACCTTGGCCGCCTCCTCCTCGCGCCGTGTCCGCTCCTCGGTGAGCCGCGCCTTGCCGCTCGCGCTCCTGCTCGCTGCGCACGCGCTGCTGCTCGTTGCGGTCGGAGCGGCGGCGCTCGATCCGCGTCCGCAGGGACACCAAGGTCCTCCTCCTCCTTCTGGCGCGTGGAGAAGTGCAGCTCGATCAGCGACTGGAGGTCGTTGAAGTCCTTCTCCACGCGCTTGCGGTGTAGGTCGTCGAAGTCCACCTTCTCGCCGTCCGGGAGCTTGGGCGGCGCGATGTTGGGGATGTAGGTGGTCTTCGGCCGCGGCTTGGACTCCTCTTCGCCTTGCTCCCTCTCCTCTTCCTCCTCCTCGTATTCCTCCACTATTTCCTCAGTGTCCGACATGGCGTTGCCCTTGGTCAAGAAGACAGTGGAGTCCCAGGAAGACAGAAACCAACCGAGACAAGGGGGGGGAGAGAGAGAGAGACAGACCAGCTGGTGTCTTGCAGTCAAGGGACAAGTGAGGCCGCTGGCTTGGAGCTAAGATGTTTTTAAAAGGCTTCGCTCCCCCATGTGACTGGTCCCAGTTCAACCTCTCTAGTGTGTTGGGGTCAGCGGCGGGGGAGATTTCCAGACAGATGGACCTATTTGGAGGCTATTTTCTCCTTGTCCAAGACTTGACCACCACCCACGGACCCACCCACCCCTCAGTTATATCCCCCATGGACCCTGGCTCTACTCAAACCCCCCCCGCCCACCTTCATTACTTTGTAAGGAGAAGATGAGGAACTATTTCCAATGCACAACAGATGCTCTCCAGGCCTAGTAGCAAGTAGGCAGTCAATGTTACCCCTCAGCTATTATCTCAAACAAGGTCCCTCTTTTTTGGCTGAAACTTTATTGGCACAGGAAGAGGGGTGGGGGGGGGGCAGGGATAACCCTGTACCAGATCAGATACAATCGATAGGGGAGCATATTGACTGTGCTTAAAAGCTCCCATTGACAGGGCAAATTACATTCCCTCCTATACCCCCCAACACAAAGTATGTTGAGACCAATAAGGCCAGAAGAATGCGACAGCCGTCGCATTCTTCAAATTCTCCCAAACAACTTCTGCGCTGAAGGCCCTAACCGGACAAACAAACTACAAGTCCATCCACTGGGCCCGCCGTCGGCGTCACGCTTGGGACGGCTGCTCCCACCCACCAGTGTGGGAATAGCCCTCCGGTCCGTCGCTCCGTGGTTATTCTCGTAAGAGCAAACAATTGCCGTGGAAAGAAAATACCTCAATGGGGAGCGTGACGCGCGAAGATGATCTCCCCGAAATGTGTCCTTTGCCTTTCGACCAGCCCTGCTATTTCGAATGAGATTAAAAGCATCAAAAAAGCACGGCGCATCCTCGCACCAGGCACGTCCCCACGCTCCGCGGCCTTCGCTTTAAGGAGCGTTTAAAGGACATGGGAGCGGGTAATTGACAGGGACAGACAGGTGCTCCCTGGCATCCCCAGCACAACCACAACACAACACAACAAAAAGAGTCTAGCAATTAAACTCTTGCCACCAACCCCCTATAGGATAATGCGTCTGCCGTCACTCTGCATTAACATACGCCTCTGATGACATACAGTGGAGATGGGATTAGGGGATAAGAGGTTTAATTTGATTCGGGTCAAAGGTAAATACTTCATTTGAGTAGTTCGCGGTCACCAGCAGCCGCCGAGTGGCATTGGATTACACATCCGAGGTGATTATGGCGGACGCAGCAGTGGCTTTAGTCTGAAACAGTTGGGATGATCCCAAGTCACTGACCAGCTAGGCCTGCATTGTGCTTCAGCCATGCCAAGGCACGCAGGAGATATAAACCACATACTGGTCACAAGTGGAAAAACGGACAAGGATATTAATACATAGGCTGATTCAATAGGAAGAACGGCGCAAAATAACCAGATTGATAAACAGCCATTTGACACTACTTTTAATATAATAATGCTTCAGATGACTAGTCAACACTTGTTGGCCAAGTACCAACACACTTGATACAAAACATTAGTTTTTAAAGCAGCTTTTTCCCCGGTTGCCGTATTCATAATCATGGTGGAGTGGGCATCACTGATCAAAGAGGCTCTTACAAAGTCTCGACATTTAATTGGTTTCACTTGGTGCCGTTTATAGCAGACTAAAATGACTCATTTGTTGTGACCATGGCTGTTGTGACTCATGATCACCGCAGTCTTGAGGCACAGTGCCCTCTCCTGGTCAACTACAGTACAGACAGATAGTCGTCAGCGGTGTGAGAATGATATCCCAGTCAATCCAACAATAAAATCTCCAATCTTTAAAAACATGTTTATTGATGAAGCAACACCAGTTAGTTTAGCTATAGTTTCAAGTTTCAAAACTAGTCAGTGGTCCGGTAGACGGGCGTAGAAATGCTTCATATCGTTCTCATGGCCTGCGGCGGACTGAAGACATTGCCCACAAGACTAACGAGCTGCTTGGCCACGTCAATACAGAGAGCAGCGGTTCAGCCATCAGAGCCGCCAACCCTCGTTACCAGCGGTTGACTCTGGGTCGAAGGTACGTGTGCATAACCCCGTGGCTCTGGACTTGATCTCTCGCGCCGGTCCAGGAGAGGTCTCAGCACTGACCCACCGCCTGGATGGTGAGGATATTTCATCATCAATAGCGGTCCCGACCTTTGCCTTATGGCGGACCACTAAATAATATCGTGACCTTTCACGGCCCTCATATGCCAGCGGTAAGAAATTGATAACCGATGCGGTGGCTGAGCAAAGAGGGACAGCAGCACCCCCCCCCTTATACACAAGGATTACTGCAATAAGGCCAGTCGGAAACAGTGGAAAGAAAGTCAGCAACGCTGCTTATGCTCCCAGTGTGTTTATTTAGCAAACACAAATGAACACAAAACAGAGGAAAATATTACAATGGAAAACATGACTGAATGCAAAGGCTTGTTGAAAAATTAACCCACAATACAATATTTACTGTACAAGACTTATAATACATTTGTTTTCAATTATCTATATTATTATTTTCTATTGTACATTTCTCTACTTCAAGAATAAAATCCACAAACTGCTGCGTTGGACCGCCTCACCAATCTGAAGTCGACTGCCCCTGAAGAAAGACGCGACACTTAATAAAATGATAAACTGTTTATATTTGGTCTCAAAATCTGTTCAATGCAAAAGCAATAACTCACCATTATGAAGGCCAACATGAGCCAAGTCTGGTGGGATGGTGGTGGTACACACACACACAGGGAAACCTGATCAACACAAATCAAATGGTGAATACCATTTAGTCCAACAATGAAGTACTTTAGTTAAACTCAAAATAAAAAGGTCAACTTACCTTTTTCTTTTCAGCTCCGCACACAGGTGCGTTGGTCCAAACCACCGAACTAAACGCAACGCAAACCTTCCCCACAAATCAGTCAACACAATCAGTGGAGTGGGCCTCAAGAAGGACCTCGCCGGGGGTTCATGAACGGCAGCATTGCACAGAATGTCCTCCAAAAATCATCGGACGTCCTTCAACTCGGCGGTGTGTGGAAACCAAACAAGCAATTATCGAACTGTAGTATCCTGCACTGTAAAACCATGTGTTGGGATTCGTCCACTTAGTGCTTCACTTACATAACAGTCAGCTCAACAACTCCCAAATGCACGGCACCATACTAGACACGGGGGTGTTGGGACCACAAGGGCATCATGGTGACTCTCTTGAACCTGGGGCTGCACTAACAGCAGCCCCAGGGGTGTTGGGACCAGAAGAGCATCACGGTCCTAGACCTCAGAAGTGGGGTTGGGACAGACGAGGACCACGGTACGAGATAAAGTGCTGGGGGTTGGACCGGAACAGCACTGTGGTCCTGATATCTAAGTGGCTGGTGTTGGGAACGGCAAGGCATCGTTGTGGACCCTCTTGAACCGGGTTATGGGGCCGCAGGACACCAAATCAGAGTCAAGTCAGTCAGCTTGTCGACCCCAGTTAATACAAAATCACTTGTTACTCCGACTATGCTGTTGCATGGGGGGGCCCCATGTGGGGGCCCCCCATGCATCACAACTAACTCTCCTCTAGGCCAGGGGCCAAAAATAAATTAAGAAGCATGTAAAGTCTGAGGGGAAAGAAGCGACGCGTCATACCACACATGTATGTGGAGGAGATGAGAAACGCACAACACGGCTCACCCGGAAGCCGACGAGCCAAACCACTCCACACAACAAGGCCTGATACACATGGGCTAGCCTACTCACCACGTGCTCCTCACTGAAGCTCCCTCATTGGTGGACACGCGTGTCAGGAGTTAAAAAGCACCACAAAAACAGACAACTATGAACTAAGACATTCCTAGATTAAGCTCATCACAAAATCAGTTTGGTAGTCCGACGCAAAAAATAAAATAAAAAAAAGGTCAGCGAGCACCACGTGTTAATATAGATGTGGGTGCGGTGACGCAGGTGAACCAATTAACAGCTAATGACAGCGGACGCCTGATTGGCTGCGAGGTTGCGAGAAGCTCGAGACGTGAACGTGGATCAGGTGAACGGAAACACGCCATCAACTCGGGCTGATAAAGTGAACAAAGCACAAACACTTGATTTGATAAAAATCAATAGTAATGTAGGCTGATGGGCAAACTGAACTGAATGTATTTGCAGTGTGTGCCTCATTGGACAATACAATCAATATACAAACAAACAGATGTGGACATTGTTGGAACAATAATGGGAAACTGCTGATTATTGTCGTGCATGAGAAGTAGATATTTTTAGCCTTAGGAAATAGGAAATGATTCGCTCCTAGAGAGGTGACAACGTGCACTGTAGGTTACAAAACGAGTGGATCAGGATCCTGCATCGTAGCGTTATCCCGGTCTAGCACCACGCAACTTCCGGTCTCTTACTTCCTATTAAAGATTAAGATTAAGCTGACAGTCCCCCGGAGCGGGAAGAATAAGCACACGGATGGATACAAGGAGATATAAATATAAGAGATATAAAGACAAACTGCCGGAAAATCCGAAACGTGTAAGGGAAAAAAGTCCCGCTATCGAAAGTCCTGCCCCCTTCCGGCTGCTAACTAAACCCATGCGCCTGAAAGTCCCGCCCTGCGGCTCGGTTTTGGAGGATCTCGTCGGGAACGAGGTTTTACACAACGAGGCTTCACCAGCTCCTCGTCACGTGTGCTGACGTCATCACTGCACTGGAAGTCGGAACAACAGCTGCTGATGCTGATGCTGATGCTGCTGCTGCAGTTACAACACGTCCTGCCTGATGTAAAACAAGACTGTTTTGCTTTTGCCATATAACAGCCCGATCTGTTCTTGCAGGCTGCAGCACACGCGTGTGCCGGACGTCCAGGCAGGTGTAACATATTACATGCATAACTTAAAAGTGAAACATCATAAATGAGCTCACATTTAATCCGTGTTGATCAATTTATCACAAAGATGTTTTGATTGAAAAGCGTATATCTGTTCAGTTGGATCAGCTTTAAAGACCAGGCTGGAGACTTTCTGTATATTTAACCAATTTTTTTATTAAACAAGCACATTAAGAAAGAACAATAATCAAAGCACTACAATCCAGTGATACATTTATTGATTACGCAAAAACGGACAACATGAAAATATTTGTTTTTTCACTTTATATTTTTATACAATATATTCTGGTCACATTTCTTTCTCGAAAAGGGCAAAGAAACATGATGATGGTCGACGACAGATATACAACTGAAGTGAAATGAAACTCGTCTTTAAACTACCGTTGGGGTTTTGTAGTGAAGGATCAGAACCAGATGAAGTTAGGTGTGAGAGAGAGGGAGAAGGGCGGGAGAAAGAGGGGGAGATGATGTACAGATGAAATGGAGGGAGAAGAGGAGGGGGAGAGATGAGTCCTATGAACAGTGAGACTGCAGTGTCCCTCCATGTCTAAAAAGCAGTGGAGCCGTTGAAAACTGTCCAAAACAAAATCCAATCCAACGAGGTTATTATTATTCTTTTGTTTTAAATATCAAAAATATATCAGTGGCTCTATGGCTACACAAAGAGAAAGAGAAAACACATACAATAGCAAATATGTACAAAATTGTATGCAAGGTGAAATTAGCAAATTTCCATTTTTTATATACATAAATAGTTTTGTCCCAGCGAAGAGCTGAGCTTGTAGATTTGACGTGATAGTCGGTTGTTGTTCTTTTGGGGGGGGGGGGGGGGGGGGGGGTTGGGGGGGAGTGGAGTGAGGTTACACCGCAGAGACGCCCGCCACGCAGCCGGCGCTCTTTGAGTCCATATCCAAAACGAAAAAACAACGCACGAAACCGAGAACACGTGCTGCCGTAACAGCTGCCGGTCGAGTGTCTGCTCCATGGCGCCACGTGGGCCGGAGGACGGACGGCGTGCGGAGCGGGGGTCACGGCTGTGGGGGGAGAGGGAGGGGGAGAGAGAGGGAGGGGGAGAGAGAGACGTTAGCTTGATGCCCTCTGATGTAAACTCAACGAATACATAACATTTCGACTGACCATCGGCTGCATAGCGGTTGTTTTACCATTACGGATACAATCTACAAAATACACGAGTGTTGAGTCGCTTGGCCAGCAGACTCTTTTTGATTTGATTTTTGATTTGATTCAATCGCGCGGCGTTCCTTTGATGTCAGTTTGATTTTGGATCAAACAATAACACAGCCCTTTCATAAATCAAACAGCGACGAAGCCCTTTATAGATCAAACGGTGACATCAGCCGCGTGGCGCGGTCAAAGGCAGCGCCAGACCGAACCAGATGAGCGAGACTGAGCCGGTACACACCTGTCTCACTGGTCTCACTGCCTCAGGAACTTGGAGCTGGTGCCGCTCCCCAGGTCCTCGCCGTGCCGCTTCCCGCTCGTCTGGGTGTGGTGTCTGGCGCCTGAGAGCACAAACCAAACACAACCGGTCACTGGAACAGCAATGATAACCACATGAAACCATTCCAATAAAAAGCTTATATATACACACATGGGTTCATGATTAATCTTTAAACCAAAGCCACTTACAGTGATTTCATTTTATTTGGGCAGGTTGCCCGCATCGGGTTTCGAACCCAGAACCTTTCGGTCAAACACCCTCACCACTACTAGACTATCCTGCCCCCCTTATTAATATAGTTGTTTATAATAATAATTATAACAATGAATCCTAATGTTTGGTTAGCTTGCAAGCGTGGGGCCGTACCTTGTGTCACAGCGGGGGGGAGGGTCTGCTGGGCGCTCTGTGTGTAGTACATCAAGCTGTTTCCCGGTGCTGAATATCCCGGAGCTGCGGGTGGGAGAGAGAGAGAGAGAGAGAGAGGGAAGACGGTCAGTACTGCGCACGGAAAAAATAAACAACAACCCCATGTATCCCATTCATGGCACAATTCCCTCAATCCAATTTCCAGCACCACTCATTCTGCTCTATAAAGAAAAACAACATGCTCCGGTTTGCCAGTTTTACACCTGCGTGTGTTTTGAGTCATCGTTTGAATCGTGGGGAGAATCCATTGACGTTCGCTGAAAGTGCGTGTGGCAGTGCTGCTTTGTGGGGACAGTAGTGCTTTGTGGGGACAGTAGTGCTTTGTGGGGACAGTAGTGCTTTGCGGGGACAGTAGTGCGTTGGGGGGACAGTAGTGCGTTGTGGGGACAGTAGTGCGTTGTGGGGACAGTAGTGCGTTGGGATTGCATTGTGACTCCCACCTTGCTGCTGGGGGGCGCCGAGGCTGCTCTGGGTCTCGTCCTGCGAGTATGTCATCACAGCACTTTGCCAGTCGCCCTGGGAGGGGGTCGCCGCCATCTGGTAACCTGAGAGACGGAACAGGAGACGGTTCATCTCTGGATACACTCACAGGTACCGTCGTGAAGCCAGGACTCTCAGAGTATACACAACACTGGCAGACATAAGACATCTGACTGGGTTTGTGTACTGGCAACGAGCTGAGCGCTAATTAGTTTAATGAGTTCAATACATCCGTTCATGAGGGGAGACTCACAGAGACTCACAACTCAATATTTAATACGACACAGCGTATATACCATATTAATTTATTATTTAATTTATGTATTACTGGGTTATAAAAATAGTGTTGCAATAATACCATAGAGCAGAGAGGATGGTTTGACGGTGTTGAACTACATTTGTAATTAGCCATAAATTAAATATCTGTATTGCTTTTTTTTTTATAGTGATGATTTGCAGTGATTCTCAACTGGTGGGTCTGCCAAACCTTAATCTTTGGAAAGAAGCCCATGAATGAACTAATGTTTCAATGTTAATTCATGTTTCCCCCAATTGTTACAGCTTTTTGTTCGCTCCATGTTTTTAACAGTACATGAAGGCATTTGTTGATTGGTCGGAAAGGCCTGGTGAAAGCGGGGTGGAGGCTCACATACCGGACGGAGTGATGGCGTTGTGCGGCGTCTCCATGGAGAATCCCAGCATGCCCGACGACGCCTCGCCGTTCCCGTTGGCGTTGGATGGAACCGTGGCCAGGAGGCCTGGGGACCCGGAGACAAGGAGGAGGATTAATAACACACACACACACACAAACACACACACCTCCACAGGGCTGGTCAATGTGGGGACCAACAGTAACACACTGCAAGCAGGTCCTCAACCAGTCTGTAGGATGCCTATTTTCAATGTTAAAATATATGTTTTTCAGCAACGTCTCCTAGACCGTATTAGTATTACTATTGTAATGAAAATGTAATAATAAATTCTAATTGATATTAACAAAGAAAAAAACAATAAATAATGTTTGCATGGATGGACTAGAGCTGGAGCATGGCTAGAATTTCTGTGTGCCTATTTATCCAATAAAAACACTGTTGTTGTTGTTGGGGACAAAACTAATATCCAATACTTAAAGCAACAGTGAGTCGAAAACACACTCCCATCATAAAACACCACTGTGTTCGTCCATCTCATATTAAACTATAATAGGGCTGAACAAAATGGTAAATAAAAATCATATTGCGGTTATTTTGACAGATGTTAATGGGAATGATCATTTTTGCGTCACGATTTTCACTGAAAAAACTAATAAAATCATGATGCGGCATTGGTTAGGGTCTGTAGCAAACAAACACGTCTTCTTACATCCGGACGTCTTGTTACATGTGTAGGCCAGGGCAACTCTGCAGCACTACAGTACTTCATTTATAATGGTGTTTTACATTTACACATTTTACCCTTATCAAAAAATGGTAGCTCCTGTGATTCGGATATTGCACTTCCATATTGTGATTTCGATAATATTTTGATGAATTGATCTAAACTAAGCTAAACTAACACTGTGTCCTCACCAAGGCCACGGTAGCAGGACAGCTGCTGGTAGATCTGCTTCATGCGCTCGATGTTGAGCCGGCTGGCCTCGGCGTGGTTCACCATGGGCTTGGGGTAGTGCACGCCCACAATGCACTTGGCGGCCTTCTGCACACTCTCCGGCGCGTTCCAGGGGTCATAAATGTACTTGGCCGGGAAGCCCCTCAGGATGGGCAGGTAGCGCCTGAGGGAGGGGAGAGATAATGTTCAGGAAATAATGAGTATTCGTATTCACCTCCAGCAAGACAGATCAGTAACACAAACCGCTATAAAACAGTTCATACATTGTCCATTTAAGGTTTACCCACCTGATGTAGTCTCCGTTGGGGTCGGTGCGGCGGCCGAAGCCCACGGGACAGTAGCAATGGAAGAACTGCTGGAAGAAGGAGCTGCAGGAGAGCCACATCCAGCTGCCGGCATTCACGCTCCAGTCAGCGTCCAGCAGGAGCTCCTCGAACACCTGAGGACACAACGACACACGTCCCCTTTAGACTAGGGCTGTTCCTTACCACTCATTTCCATGACGATTTGTAATGGTGGTCCAACAGTGGTTCGGACCAATCAGAGGAACTACTGGCAGCTACGTGGTTTTTGTTCGTGGTTTGGTTGCGATGACAGCAAGAAGCTGTCATTTGAAACAAACCATCTGGCGCATCAGGTTCGGTCATTCGTTTATTTTAAGCAAAGTCCTATCGCAACCAACGCTAATGGGGTTAGCCGCCGCGCTACATCCATCCCTCTCGTTCCTCACCTTCATGCCCTCCTCCCAGCTGATCCAGAGATCGCCGCGGGTCAGGAAGCAGGCGACGGCGTGCCGCGCCAGGTGGTGGATCCAGCCCTCCTGCCTCAGCTGGGTCATGATGGCATCGATCCAGGGGAAGCCCGTTTGGCCCTCGGCCCACTTGGCCAGCGCCTCGGCGTTGCGGTCCCAGGGGATCTGCATGCAGATGGGGTTGCCCTCCATCTTGTCGAAGCAGGGGTTGTTGGTGGCTGCCGTGTAGAAGAACTCCCGCCACAGCAGCTGGCCATACAGCGACAGCGGAGGTGAGCTGTTCTTCTTCACCTGGGGGGAGGATGAGGGGGAGGGAGTCAGAGAAGACTCTCCAGGTCTGAACGTGTTTCCAGGGAGCACTAGCTGCTAGAAGAACACCATACTCCATGCAAGGTTATCAGTAAGGCGCGAGAGATAAGTTAGCAAAATACATACAAAAATTTACAAACCCTTTTTTAACATAAATAACTACTAATTATATCTCGATTCCAGTTTTCCACTCAGTACTTCTAAGCAAACAAATCATAGACAAACCATGTCCAACAAAAGGCGTCCAAGTATTTCAGCAACAACATAGTCATGATAGTCAATAAATAACGGTAGCCTCAGAGGGGTCTGCGTTTACCTTGCGGTACAGGTCTGTGAGTTTGAAGTAGAAGAGCCGACAGGAGAGGCAGCCGAAGCGAAGGTAGGGGCTGAGGCCCGTGGGGCTTGCCAGCAGGGAGTTGGCGTTCATCCTGGGACGCTCAAAGTTCGCCACCCACGCCTGTCGGCAAACACAAAACCCGGCCGGTTAGATACCGCTGCTCTGCCTTACCACACATCATGTGAGGCCTGTGTGATAGACAACTTTAAACATAACATGTTTTTCCATGTCTTCCGATTCTTGGCATCGTTTGATAACTCCACCCGCTGGCGGCCAGTCTAGTCGACCACAGCATAATGTCATGCTTTCATAATGAAAAGCAATGTTATGCAAACATAATACCTCACTCTTGCCATTGTGTAGCATCAGTTTGTAAAAAGCAAGGTATTGAGTTATGTTTATTTATTCAAAATGAAAAGCTCCCATGCCGTTACATGCTTTGTATTACAAATTACATCACCATTAGATCCTAACAGGTTTTTTTAATCCGAGCGTGTTAAAGTGCTGTGTGTTCCCGAGAGGGTAAGAACAGAATGAGCCAAATAGGACAGCAGAAATAGGGACTGGTAATCACTAATCCGCCTGTTAGAGGGTTCCAGTAGAACCAGGAGGCACGTGGGACTCACCTTCCTCTCCAGGTGCCTCTCCAGACGGGTCAGCGCCTCTGTCTCTCCCCCGGGCCACACGGCAGACGGCAGGCCCTCTGTGTCGAAACCTGCAGGGACCAGCTGTTAGTTAGTCATACTCATTTTTTGCCCATTTCTTGGTGGATAAATATAGGTTGTTTTTTTTTATAGATACAAAAAAAAAATTTCAGGCCAAATAAAACTCTTCATAATTATGAGCTTTCATTAATAAAATGAATACATGAAACAGAATAATAATTATATATATATATATATATCCCATGCATTGACACTCACCCAGCTCCTCCAGGGAGGGGACGCCAAACTTGTCGTCGTGGTCATCTGAGAGCGGTGTGGTGCACTTCCACATCACCTCGGCCGTGATGGACTCGGCGGGAACCTCCACCGGCTCCATGCGACTGATGAGCGTCTGGAATCGCTTGTAGGTGAGGGGGGACTGGCCGCCATTCAGCTCTATGATCCTGTGGAGGAGGAGGAGGAGGAGGAGGAGGAGGAGGAGGAGGAGGAGAAACGTGATGTGTTGGGGTCAAAAGGTCTGGTTTAGAGGTAGTTACATACAAAACAGCTCAACTGTATCTGTTGGCCGATATATGGAGGAGGAGGAAGGAAAGGGGAGATAGCAGTGAGGGGTGTTGACGTACTTGTCCAGGTCGTAGAGCGTGTGGGAGATGCGAACCGTCACCTCCACTCCGGCCTCACAGGCCAGCTTCTTGATGGCCGCATCGCGCTCCTTCCCGAAGGGCTCAGAGTCGTACTCGTACGACAGGCGGCTGATCTCCCATTCCTGGAAAAGAGCCAATGGGAAGCCAAAACTGGCGTCAGAGGTGGAAGGGAGGCCATTTTCTAGACTAACTGATTCATCGGAAAAATGATCGTTATCAAATTTGACTGTGGATAGTTGCAGCCCGAGTAACAACCCACGTTTGCATCCACGTCATTCACACCGCTTGACGCAGCACCACAGCGTCAACACGCGGAGCAAAACACTGTCCTTCAAATCCAAACAAAATGGCGTGATTACCTTGAACAGTCTGGGAAACACATCGGTGGGTTGGCCTCTTATCACGAAACAGCCTGGAGTTGAGTTTGCGGAGGCTGGCGTCCAGATCCTCGAGACTCTGCAGAAGAAACCTGGAAAACAAGGAGGATGTTTTAATTTACATTCGAAACAATTACACTCATTTATATTAGCCCTTGATAGGAAATAATCCATCGTTTGATCGTAAAAAAAAGCACATTAAAATTCCGATCCCCAAGGGGAAATGTTGCAGTGTACGTTTGACTGCTCATCAGACAATGCAAGCAAAGACATCTTGTTGGGTTCTGGTGTCATGTGCAATGTGTGAACTCTTGTGCTCGATGGGACATTTGATATGAAATCACTTAGAAGAATTCATACATTCATACTGTTGAAGATTGCCAAGTCGCAGCTGCAAATAAAAAGGTCAGAAGTAGTTGTAGTAATAATGAGCTACACTGATAAATCGATAAAGCGATTATTTGTGTATACGTGTAAAAAAAAAAAAGTGGCATGGTGTGGCATGTGTATACAGTTGCCATCGGATCCACCACTTTGTAAAACCTGCCTGTTTTAGGCCAAGTCCACACGTACCAAAACAATCTTTTTTTCCCCTGTTTTCCCTGGCATCGTATCAAGAACATTTGCGTCCAAACGGATCCATCTCAATACGACTCAACACGCTACTTCATATTCCAGGCGTATAGGTGGCGCTGTTTCAGTTTTAGAAATTCACCGAAAACGGAGAGGAAGAGGCGGAGCATGAGCATAAAGCTTGAGCGCTGTATACAAATATACATCGTGGTGGATGTAAAATGTGGCTTAAGCCTTTTTTGCTCAGCGTGTGGCACAGGAGCAGAATATTTTGCGATAGTAACCCTAATAGGCACAATATCTTCTCCAGCAGGAACACGAGCATGTAGTCTGCCATTGTTGTTGTTGTTATGCGACGTCGTCACGGGTTACAAGAGGTTACGCTCGAGGGGTGTGGCGATGACATCATCGAAACGCAAGTATGCGTATTGGCCGTCCAAACGAACACTCAAGGGCTTCGTTTGTGAATTTCTTCACCCTGGGAACAGGTTTCAGAAAAGTTTGTTTGCAAACAATGCGTTTACAGGATTCGTTTGGACGATCGGCCAAAACGATGCAAAACATCTGCTGTTTAAACCAAAAAAAAAATAGTCACGCAGCGTTTTCTTATGTAAGCTGAGCGGGAAAGCAAAAGGGTCACCTATAGTTCACCTAGCAGCAGCAGCAGCAGCAGTAGTGGCATGATGCTATGCAGACCTGACAGTAGGGGGCAGCAGAGAACAAGAAATCCCAGCCAACGGTCTCTGGGCTGTGCTTCATCAGAAGAGCTGAAGGTTTCACGTTATTTGTCGACAGCATTGCTT
>JAOPHQ010003604.1:15000-36190 GCA_030340625.1 Merluccius polli | reverse complement strand
AACCGTATCTTTTTGGATTTGTTTGACTTTGTACTTGCAGCATTAAGGGCCATGAACTAGCAAATAGCAATGGCAATGCAAGTGTGGCCAAATAATTCTAAATCCTTCACCTTAAAACGGCAATTTGCTTTAAATGAAATGCATTAAATCGGTAAACCTGAACGAATCTTGGATATTTGTTTTTTGTTTTTTACCTGCACACAAGCAAATTCCACAACTCATATTCATTTTTCATTGCAGCAGTTTCACGGTGGAGCTACTGCACTTTTAACGCACGTCCGTAAGCATGTCATGGTTATGATTATGAAAGAATATCAGTGCAACACGCACCGATATTATCGTCTCTTCTGTTTATTCATCCAGCCGATGTGTATGCTGCTAATACGTCTTACAGTTAAACGGCATGTCTTCTAATTCAAATGCTACTAATCATTGACGTGACTTTCCTTGAAATGCTCCATGAAGCCACGAAGTCACGCATTGCACTCGCCGCCACTAACTGCAACTCCAACACCTCCCCTTGCCTTTGTGTCTGCATGTTTGGCTTAACTTTAAGACGAGGACAGAAGCCCTTCATCTCGGTACCAGCAAGCGCATGGGCGCCTCTCGCCTCTAGAAGCGCAGCGCCGCCTGCCTGCTGCCACCAGGTGGCGGTATTCCTCCTTTCTGCCTCAGTCCGACCTCATTGAAGCCGACAGCCCCAGGAGAGTCTTTCCTTCGAGAGAAACTCCTCCACGGTCAAATGAAGGACGGCGAGAGAGCGCCGGGCGAACCGGGGACGAATGGAGGCAGCGCCCGAGCGAGGACTCGGAGGACTCGGACGACGTTTTCTACGAACAGGCCGGCGGCCGGTCCCGGCGGTGGCGCCGGAGGGCCGACACCGCCCCGTGTCGGCGGAGGGCGTCTGTGCGCGAGGAGGCGCCGACGCACAGGAAGTACAGGAGCCTGCAGGCCGACAGCAGCGTGAGGGAGGAGGACGAGGACGGCGAACGGGACGGCCGCACGCCGCGCTACTACGACACGCCGGAAGCCAGGCGGCCGAGGCGTCGGGAACGCGAACGGGAGCGGGATCCCGGGGAGGAGAACGGCGGTTGCCACGGAGACCGGGACGAGGGCGAGGGTGAGCGTAGGTCGCGGCGGCAGTGGCAGTGCGGTCGCAGCCAGTCGGTCCGGCTGCCGGACCGACGGCGCGACTCGGACGACGCGGCGAGGACCCGGTCTCCCGGGGAGACGCCCGACAGACGCGTTCGCTTTCAGGACGAGCGGCGCCGGCGCCGGCTCCCGGGCGGTCACCATGACAACGACGACGACAACGGCGACGCCGGCGTGTGGGAGATGCTGGGGCAGGTGCTGCGGGAGCGCGGCGTGGTCGTGCGTCACGCCGTCCCCGGGGCTCCGCACCCGCCGTCGCCGCCGCCGCCTCCCGCCGGGCCTCAAAGCCGGCGCAGCCAGGTGCATCATGGGAGCGAGGCCTCCTACGGGGACCCCCAACCACATCAGAGGGCCTTTGAACGCTCGTCCTCCGCCAGGAGCAGTTGCCATGGCGCCGGCCGGGATGCGAGGAGGCGCTGCGAGCCGCGCTCCCCAGAGGGCGGTAGAGAGCCGGAGCCGGCGAGGAGGGAGAGGGGCGGCAGCAGCAGGAGGTGGCAGAGGGGAGAACCCAGACCCGGCAGGGACAACGAGGAGGAGGAGGAGGAGGCGCATGGTGGCTCAGGCCGCAGGGTCAGCAGGAGCAGCAGCGAGTGCTGGCCTGGGTGCAGAGGAGCAGAGGTGGAGGAGGAGGAGGAGGAGGAGGTGAGGAGGAGGAGGCGGGAGGATGGAGGGCCCCGTCTGAGGATCCCTCAGCGGAGCCAGAGCATGAGCACCCGCGGGTGGAGGCCCACGACGGCAGGTAACACCACCACCACCACCACACCTCCCCCCCCTCCAGGAAGCTCTCTGTGTGTCCTCTTGAGTCCTCAAATCATCGCCATACATTCGGAGTCTCCTTTTATGGCGCTCTCTCTCTCTCTAGCGACGGGTGTCTGACTCCTTTTGTGGCGGTAACTCTTCTCCCCGGGGTGATGATTCTTATCCAGAAACATGAACTTGAACTTCATCTCCCTCTTCTTCTCTTCTGGGCTATATATCCCGTGTATCCGCCTCCTCCGTCTGTCAGATCTAGATGGGGTCAACTGCTGTCCTCTCTGCTTCCTCTGACCCTCTTTGGTGTCTTCCACTGACCCCCTTGTAGCCACTGATTCAGTACACCGGTGTGAATCTTTAATGAAATATATATATATATATTCCACTCTTGTGTGTCATTTGTTTGTTTGCATTTTTTTTTCTTCATTCTTTCTCCTTACCGTTAAAGTACTAATCCCCCCCCCCCCCCCCCCCCCCTCCCTCGCACCCTAATGTGTCCTCTGACCTGATCTGTTCTGGTTCACACATGGAAGAAGTTTGCCTTCAGGGCTTTCTGCCAGAAAAAGAAAGTCA
The DNA here is from genome assembly GCA_030340625.1 of Merluccius polli. Lineage (NCBI taxonomy): Eukaryota > Metazoa > Chordata > Actinopteri > Gadiformes > Merlucciidae > Merluccius > Merluccius polli. The sequence goes on along the minus strand of JAOPHQ010003604.1, from coordinate 33,712 downwards.
GGTGACAAAAAAAAATAAAAATAAAGAGCGACAAAGTACATCAGTTTTAGGCAACACAACTGCTTGGTGAGGTTTAGGCAGCACAATTACTTGGTGAGGTTTAGGCAACACAACTACTTGGTGAGGTTTAGGCAACACAACTACTTGGTGAGGTTTAGGCAACACAACTACTTGGTGAGGTTTAGGCAACACAACTACTTGGTTAGGTTTAGGCAACACAACTACTTGGTGAGGTTTAGGCAACACAACTACTTGGTGAGGTTTAGGCAACACAACTACTTGGTGAGGTTTAGGCAACACAACTGCTTGGTGAGGTTTAGGCAACACAACTACTTGGTGAGGTTTAGGCAACACAACTACTTGGTGAGGTTTAGGCAACACAACTACTTGGTGAGGTTTAGGCAACACAACTACTTGGTGAGGTTTAGGCAACACAACTGCTTGGTGAGGTTTAGGCAACACAACTACTTGGTGAGGTTTAGGCAACACAACTACTTGGTGAGGTTTAGGCAACACAACTACTTGGTGAGGTTTAGGCAACACAACTACTTGGTGAGGTTTAGGCAACACAACTACTTGGTGAGGTTTAGGCAACACAACTACTTGGTGAGGGTTAGGCAACACAACTACTTGGTGAGGTTTAGGCAACACAACTAGTTGGTGAGGTTTAGGTAACACAGCTACTTGGTGAGGTTTAGGCAACACAACTACTTGGTGAGGTTTAGGCAACACAACTACTTGGTGAGGTTTAGGTAACACAACCACTTGGTGAGGTTTAGGCAACACAGCTACTTGGTGAGGTTTAGGTAACACAACTACTTGGTGAGGTTTAGGCAACACAACTACTTGGTGAGGTTTAGGCAACACAACTACTTGGTGAGGTTTAGGCAACACAACTAATTGGTGAGGTTTAGGCAACACAACTACTTGGTGAGGTTTAGGCAACACAACTACTTGGTGAGGTTTAGGCAACACAACTACTTGGTGAGGTTTAGGCAACACAACTACTTGGTGAGGTTTAGGTAACACAACTACTTGGTGAGGTTTAGGTAACACAACTACTTGGTGAGGTTTAGGCAACAAAACTACTTGGTGAGGTTTAGGGGTTCGGCAGGAAGCCCTGAAGACAGACCTGTCCTGTGTCCTCTGGTCCCTGCAGGGTCCACGGTCCCGCCCCCCCAGCCCAGGGCCGGGTGTCTGGACCTGGGGGCGCTGCAGCAGGTCCTGCAGGACGAGGAACTCGCCCGCAGGCTGCAGGAGCAGGAGGACAGACGCGTGCGGCGGGACCGAGGTGTCAGAGAGGTAAGACAGGTGGTAAATAAAAATAGAACTAGTTTAACAAGGTAAATTAAAATAGAACTAGTTTAACAAGGTAAATTAAAATAGAACTAGTTTAACTAGTTCTATTTTAACAAGGAGGAAAAACGTTTAATGACTAATCCCCTTCGCACGTGGAGTATGACTGACTCTTACTAATGGTATGAACTAACTACACAAAACTGTAGAAAAAGTAATAATATGACTCACTACACAACAATACGCACTGACTAGAGCTCAGACGTCACTTACACAATAGAAATCCGCCCACAGGCGGGTCTATTGCAACGAATATCTAAATTACAACCTGTTCATATATTGGCAATTTAAAGCGATTTATGTGTATGTATGTATGTAAATACATTTAAACCTGCACTATGTATGTATTTACCTACTGGCAACCTCTAGGTCAGAGTTTCTCAAATGGGGGTACTTTGAACATTTCAATTTTGTTTGTTGTTGTGTTCATATTGGTTATGAACAATTGTAAAATAATTACACCTTAGTACAAGTTTGGTAAATATCTCCAATGACAAGTTCCCATGTTTCTCACTAAACTTAAGTATTTGCCCTAACCCATTTAATGTTCATGTTTACACCAAACACACATATTTACACGTACATTATTTATATTCATTTTCACATTTTTTCCCCTCCCCAAAGTGTTTGGTGCTGGTGGAAGGGGAACTTGACTGAAGAAATGTCTTAGAGGGGAACTTTAGTACAAAAGGTTTGAGAACCACTGCTCTAGTGGCTGGAGCTGTAGACGGTTATAGCTGGACAGGTTGAGAAAGTTCAGATATTTCTTTTTAATAAGAGTAAGTAGCTGCAGTAGGAAAGTAGTGCATAGTGCATGTTTTTCACGATTCAAAAAGTATTAAAAATAACTTAAGAATCACTTGAGCTGGAGATGCACTTGAGGGGTTCGACTCAAACAAAGAGGATCACTTGATTCAAGTAAAGTGAAAGTAAAATCTGATCCGTTTCTTCCAGACCTCTCGCCACTCGTACCACGAGGGAGACTTCACGGTGGCCCAAGTGGCCCAGGACGAGGTAGGACCAGGACTGTCGGGGCTTGTGTGTCCATGCAGCGTTTTTTCACGTGGGTTTTTGTTTCTATGACAACAATATCTTGACAATTTAACATAGCACGACTCTAACCGCCGTTGTTTGAAAGACTAGTGTCTAACTAACTCCTTTTTATTAGAACAAACTTCTCCTCCATTTCTTCTTGGTTACAAGGGTGACAAGTCCCGCCCCCATCAAATGCAGTATATGATTGGTTGCCTGAGAAGGAGCGACAGTGACGACACGCCGGCGCCTTTTTTGAAAAGTTCTGATACTTTCAACTAGAAGCGCTCGGAGCGGCGGCCGCGCAAAAAAGCGCTGTGAAAAAAACGCTGTATGGTCCAATTGTCCAAAATCCAGATTTGTGTCTCACCTACTTGTTTCACGATTGTTAACTTAATTGTTTTTTTTGTTGTTGTTTTTGTCTTTTACTGACAGGAAATTGCTCGATTTATGCAAAAGCAAGAAATAAAGTTGAAGAGGTCGTCTCGCGAGCTCGAAGGCCCGGCGTCGTGGCGGGAACACAGAGAGACGATGAGTCAAAGTGAGAGGAGACCTTCCAGAGAAACTCAGGTAGTGACCAAAACCTCGCTTCTGTACTGAGTGTGTGTGTGTGTGTGTGTGTGTGTTCATTCATTCGCACCAGTTTCCAAACACCTCACAAGACCTCACGAGATCTCTCATGATCTGACCAACATCTGACGTTGTGAGCCTACAATTTCCATAGGCTTACAACATCTTACACAGGCGGCGTATGCACGTGTGGCGCAGGCGTTGTGGTTTATCGTTACAACACATTAACGTGCCTCCTGTGCGACGCCTACGCGACACATTAGCGCTGTGGTTTAGGAGAATTTAAACGTTCAGCGGGGGACAGTGAAGTTTCACAAGCAGAAGAAACTCGGTGATGGCACTGCCACTTTCTTTCAAATTGCAACCGCACATTTAGGGATTGTACGGACGACGAGGAAAGGCGGAGATAATATCAGATATGTCTAATATTATAATTGTTAATAGTAATTAAACATAATGAAAACATGTTATACTAGCCTGGCATCAAAATACATTGAACGCAGCCTAGTAGCAGCCTATGCCTGTTATGATGGAAATGATACGCCAATTCTACTGAACCAATTTGAAACCACATTTGGAGAAATAGCTCATGATATTGCCGCTGTGATGTGAGGTCGCAAGGATTAATGGGAAACATGTGAGTGGCGTACGCCATGAGGCACATACAGTAGCCTGTGGCGTTCATATCCCTTTCTATGGCCTTTGAGCGGTGGCGGTGTGGCTGACAACCCATGAGGTCTAGGTATCCACAGCGCTTTCAACTATAGTCCACAACCGAGTGTGTCACGTTTTGTTGTGCAATAGCCCACACTTAGAGGAACCATCTGGCAAGGACCGGCGTCCCAAGCCAACAAAAACCACAGCACAAGAATGGAAGAACCCGATCCTCAGATTGAACCCAATCCTGGCATACCTTATATGCACCAAACATAACAAATGAACAAATGAAGTCTTTGAGCGAAGCTATCATTAATAAATAAGGTCGGCTGCACTGTTGAGAAACGAAAATGTGTCGATACACGCAGAGGCAGATGTGGCGGCGCGGCGTTCATTGAAGCACAACGAAGCAGGCAGGTGTGAACCGTGAAGCATTGTAACGCTACACACGCCATGCCTAACACGCCACGCAACACTAAAGTATAAGGGTTATTTTCCAATTTGAAAAAGGCGTGTATCTATGTTGTATTAAGCAGTGAATAGGTTCCCATGGCTGTAAACCAGCTATCAACAACACACACACACACACACACACACACACACTCCACACACACTCTTCACTATATTTACATTTACTAAGTACTTTAACTAGGTTTTATCAGGCGCTAGTGAGGCGTTTGAGGTACTGGTGCGCGTGAATTTTGATGCGATCCACCCCCTGTAGTGTGTGTGTGTGTGTGTGTGTGTTAATAGTATGATAGTCACTGCAGTCGCTATGGCTTATCATTATAAATACATCCGTCGCTACAAGACATGTATCTATGTTTTATTCAGCAGTGAATAGGTTCCTAAACCAGCTATCAACAACACACACTCCACACACACACACACTTCACTATATTTACATTTACTAACTTACATTTACTAAGTACTTTAACTAGGTTTTATCAGGCGCTAGTGAGGCGTTTGAGGTACTGGTGCGCATGAATTTTGATGCGATCCACCCCCTGTAGTGTGTGTGTGTGTGTGTGTGTGTGTTAATAGTATGATAGTCACTGCAGTCGCTATGGCTTATCATTATAAATACATCCGTCGCTACAAGACATGTATCTATGTTTTATTCAGCAGTGAATAGGTTCCTAAACCAGCTATCAACAACACACACTCCACACACACACACACTTCACTATATTTACATTTACTAACTTACATTTACTAAGTACTTTAACTAGGTTTTATCAGGCGCTAGTGAGGCGTTTGAGGTACTGGTGCGCATGAATTTTGATGCGATCCACCCCCTGTAGTGTGTGTGTGTGTGTGTGTGTGTGTTAATAGTATGATAGTCACTGCAGTCGCTATGGCTTATCATTATAAATACATCCGTCGCTACAAGACATGTATCTATGTTTTATTCAGCAGTGAATAGGTTCCTAAACCAGCTATCAACAACACACACTCCACACACACACACACTTCACTATATTTACATTTACTAACTTACATTTACTAAGTACTTTAACTAGGTTTTATCAGGCGCTAGTGAGGCGTTTGAGGTACTGGTGCGCATGAATTTTGATGCGATCCACCCCCTGTAGTGTGTGTGTGTGTGTGTGTGTGTGTTAATAGTATGATAGTCACTGCAGTCGCTATGGCTTATCATTATAAATACATCCGTCGCTACAAGACATGTATCTATGTTGTATTCAGCAATGAATAGGTTCCTAAACCAGCTATCAACAACACACACTCCACACACACACACACACACACACACACACACACACACACACTTCACTATATTTACATTTACTAACGTACATTTACTAAGTACTTTAACTAGGTTTTATCAGGCGCTAGTGAGGCGTTTGAGGTACTGGTGCTCATGAATTTCGATGCGATTCACCCCCTGTAGTGTGTGTGTGTGTGTGTGTGTGTGTGTCTGTGGATGTTAATAGTATGATAGTCACTGCAGTCGCTATGGCTTGTCATTATAAATACATGATGTAACCCAATAGACTTACCGGAAAATTGTTTTTAATTAGAGTCCGCCACTTCAGGGCCAATGGGAGAGACGGGACTCTGAAGGCCTCCCTTCCCCCACAGAGGACCGCTCCCCAGACAACCAGCCGCCCAGTCCCATCTACACCCTGACGTAAACTGTCTACCACGCATGCTCTCCCTGTGTCTATCATCGTATTCCAACAACGATTTGTATTAATTATTTTTAATAGATACACTAATAAATAAAATAATATTTAAGGAATAATGTCCAGCGAGCCTGTCCCCCCTTGAATCACCCTGAAGGGGTTTATCTCACAATGACCGGCTCGCTGTACATTATCCTGCTTATTACATGACTACTTACTAAAGAAATCAATAATTTTACACAAAAATATGACAAAAGATTTTCTTGATTTTAAAAATGATTTTATTTCTTCCACACAACAAAAAATTAAATAGTCCGTTAGTGTGGAGTGTGTGTGGTTGATTACAGGCTCACATGGCCTGAGTCAGACTGATTGGACTCTGGGTCTGGGGGGGGGGTGGGGCTGCACACCTGTGGTGCAGAGCCATCATGGCACCCAGGATAAACCAGCTATCACCACACACACTCAGCAGAGAGCCTGTGTCTTGTGTTTGAGTTTCTATGGTCGGAGCGTCCATAGCAACGGTCTCTAATTCATAACAACGGTCTGCTATTCAGTAATAACAGACTATATAGTAGAATGCAGTAATCGACCAATCAGAAAGAGAGTATTCAACGAAGCCGTGTAATAAATATAATGAATTAACTGGTGTCGGCTTTGCAGGCAAGCACAGCAGATCAGAAACATCGCGGAGGAGCTCGACCCGACGTTCAGGGTCCGACCGCAAGGAGAGGACGCTCTCAGAACCGGACAAGGTACTGGACTGAAGCATGCAGAATTTAGTACAAAAGGGCAAAGGTACATCAGAATGCATGTTACTGAACAACGACCAAAAAAACACCACTACCAACATAATAACTAACATTACATGCTCCGATGCTCCCAAAATGGAGGTGGCCATTGCGAGGTGACGTCCCGATGTCCAATTATGAGGTTGAAACATAGACTGTAAAAAACATGGACGTAGCATGACGTCACCCATCGGTTTACACACGACTGTTTCTAGGGTGTAGATTGGCCTTAGAGCGACTGGTGTAGAGCGTCTCTATTGTTTGTCTCCATTGCTAACATTTTGCAACGATCCATATTTGGCACATTAAAGGGGAACTCCGGTGTAAACTGGTTCTGGGATGTTTAGTATGAGAACGAGTTCCAACGTTACCATGGAGATTAAAGGAGAACTCCGGTGTAAACTGGTTCTGGGATGTTTAGTATGAGAACGAGTTCCAACGTTACCATGGAGATTAAAGGAGAACTCCGGTGTAAACTGGTTCTGGGATGTTTAGTATGAGAACGAGTTCCAACGTTACCATGGAGATTAAAGGAGAACTCCGGTGTAAACTGGTTCTGGGATGTTTAGTATGAGAACGAGTTCCAACGTTACCATGGTGATTAAAGGAGAACTCCGGTGTAAACTGGTTCTGGGATGTTTAGTATGAGAACGAGTTCCAACGTTACCATGGAGATTAAAGGGGAACTCCGGTGTAAACTGGTTCTGGGATGTTTAGTATGAGAACGAGTTCCAACGTTACCATGGAGATTAAAGGAGAACTCCGGTGTAAACTGGTTCTGGGATGTTTAGTATGAGAACGAGTTCCAACGTTACCGTGGAGATTAAAGGAGAACTCCGGTGTAAACTGGTTCTGGGATGTTTAGTATGAGAACGAGTTCCAACGTTACCATGGAGATTAAAGGAGAACTCCGGTGTAAACTGGTTCTGGGATGTTTAGTATGAGAACGAGTTCCAACGTTACCATGGAGATTAAAGGAGAACTCCGGTGTAAACTGGTTCTGGGATGTTTAGTATGAGAACGAGTTCCAACGTTACCATGGTGATTAAAGGAGAACTCCGGTGTAAACTGGTTCTGGGATGTTTAGTATGAGAACGAGTTCCAACGTTACCATGGAGATTAAAGGGGAACTCCGGTGTAAACTGGTTCTGGGATGTTTAGTATGAGAACGAGTTCCAACGTTACCATGGAGATTAAAGGAGAACTCCGGTGTAAACTGGTTCTGGGATGTTTAGTATGAGAACGAGTTCCAACGTTACCATGGTGATTAAAGGAGAACTCCGGTGTAAACTGGTTCTGGGATGTTTAGTATGAGAACGAGTTCCAACGTTACCATGGAGATTAAAGGGGAACTCCGGTGTAAACTGGTTCTGGGATGTTTAGTATGAGAACGAGTTCCAACGTTACCATGGTGATTAAAGGAGAACTCCGGTGTAAACTGGTTCTGGGATGTTTAGTATGAGAACGAGTTCCAACGTTACCATGGAGATTAAAGGGGAACTCCGGTGTAAACTGGTTCTGGGATGTTTAGTATGAGAACGAGTTCCAACGTTACCATGGTGATTAAAGGAGAACTCCGGTGTAAACTGGTTCTGGGATGTTTAGTATGAGAACGAGTTCCAACGTTACCATGGTGATTAAAGGAGAACTCCGGTGTAAACTGGTTCTGGGATGTTTAGTATGAGAACGAGTGCCAATGTTACCATGGTGATTAAAGAAGAACTCCGGTGTAAACTGGTTCTGGGATGTTTAGTATGAGAACAAGTTCCAACGTTACCATGGAGATTAAAGGAGAACTCCGGTGTAAACTGGTTCTGGGATGTTTAGTATGATAACGAGTTCCATCGTTACCATGGTGATTGAAGGAGAACTCCAGTGTAAACTGGTTCTGGGATGTTTAGTATGAGAACGAGTTCCAACGTTACCATGGAGAGCAACAAAAAGCCGATACGACGCGAAGCTAAGTTCGCTGTTTTTAGCCGATTCTACCAAACTGCTATATGTTTGAGTGCTAAGGGCATCTGACCTGGTGAAAAATAAATTGCTTTTTTAAAGACAAACAAAAATTATCGCGAGCACGCGAGCTCTGTGTTTGTCAATCGACTTATCACAGAGCTTGCGTGATCGTCAATCGACTTATCGATCCTAAAAAGAAACATGGCGTCGACGGGTGAACTACTGAAGGTATTGTGTGTATAAAATATGCTTCTTAATAAACTATCTGTACACTTACGAAGTTGTTAATGCCTCGTTTTATATGTTAAGACCCTCATTATACTACCAAATAAGTGTCAGGCTATTTCTAACCTTGTAAGTGCTTTAAAAAAGCGATTTATTTTTTACCAGGTCAGATGCCCTTAGAACTCAAACGTAGAGCAGTTTGGTAGAATCGGCTAAAAACAGCGAACTTAGCTTTGCGTCTTATCGGCTTTTTGTTGCTCTCCCTGGAACGTTGGAACTCATTCTCATACTAAACATCCCAGAACCAGTTTACACCGGAGTTCTCCTTTAATCACCATGGTAACGTTGGAACTCGTTCTCATACTAAACATCCCAGAACCAGTTTACACCGGAGTTCTCCTTTAATCACCATGGTAATGTTGGAACTCGTTCTCATACTAAACATCCCAGAACCAGTTTACACCGGAGTTCCCCTTTAATCACCATGGTAACGTTGGAACTCGTTCTCATACTAAACATCCCAGAACCAGTTTACACCGGAGTTCCCCTTTAATCACCATGGTAACGTTGGAACTCGTTCTCATACTAAACATCCCAGAACCAGTTTACACCGGAGTTCCCCTTTAATCACCATGGTAACGTTGGAACTCGTTCTCATACTAAACATCCCAGAACCAGTTTACACCAGAGTTCTCCTTTAATCACCATGGTAACGTTGGAACACGTTCTCATACTAAACATCCCAGAACCAGTTTACACCGGAGTTCCCCTTTAATCACCATGGTAACGTTGGAACTCGTTCTCATACTAAACATCCCACAACCAGTTTACACCGGAGTTCTCCTTTAATCACCATGGTAACGTTGGAACTCATTCTCATGCTAAACATCCCAGAACCATTTTACACCGGAGTTCTCCTTTAATCACCATGGTAACGTTGGAACTCGTTCTCATACTAAACATCCCAGAGCCAGTTTACACCGGAGTTCTCCTTTTATCACCATGGTAACGTTGGAACTCGTTCTCATACAAAACATCCCAGAGCCAGTTTACACCGGAGTTCTCCTTTAATCACCATGGTAACGTTGGCACTCGTTCTCATACACAACATCCCAGAACCAGTTTACACCGGAGTTCTCCTTTAAGGGCGAGACTTGAATGGCCCTATTGGCACTAGTCTATGGCAAAAACTCATTAATATTCAACCCTTTATAACTTCTTAATGAAATAGAACTGCCAACCAGGACCTTGTAAAATACATCATATGAAGATGACCTAGCCACTGAGCTCCTAACTAAATAAAGGACAAAAATAAGGATGACTCCAAGGGTGTCTTTGCATTTCTTCCCGGTGACTTGGAGCAACTTGTCTTGTCGTGCTTGAGCCTGCCAGACAGACATCATGGCTGCAGCTTTGTTTTGCCGTTTGTTCAAACCCGCCACCCCCCCCCCCCCCTCTTCTTCCCTCCCTTCCTTCCTCCATAGGACAGCCCTGTCCATCTCTCCCGGTCTCCCAGTCGGGCTCACGCGACGCGCTGGAGGAGCCCACCTTCGTCCCGCCCACCAAGAGACAGTCGGACAAGTCCGGACGCACAAAACCCAAAGAGAAGAAGGAGAGCTGTAAGCAGCAGTAGCCGCAGCGACGGTCAGTACGGGTCACAGCACCAAAAACAAAACAAGAACGCCTTTTTGGTGACACGAGAAAGGACATGTCATTACACGACCGAGGGACTTGGGAGAGGGGGGGGAAATACAGGGAAGTTGGGTTTTTTATATATTTCTTTTGGTTTTGTGGCTTTCCCAGCTTGCACACACATTTAGAGACCTCAAAAGGGAGCGCAACCGAGGGAAACGGGGAAACTCGCCGGCTATATTCAGAAGGGAAAAGCTTCATTCTCTCTTGTCTTCAGTGTTGATGAGGGGGTTTATTTAACTTGTGTATCTGTTTTTTATTTTTCGTTTTATACTTTTTGTTTGTCTTTAATTAGTTGCATGGGAGATATCATGTATGTATCTAAGGTTGTAAATACTGTTTCACCATCCTGGCTAAGAAGAAAGAAAAGGTTTTTGGTTTCACTCTTCATAGAGACAGGAATTTACCAATATCATTTGAGTCATCATTAAGTGAGCACATGTTCTGCTACTCTCAGCGCTATTATCTATAATATCATGTAAACCTTTGAACCAGGGGTCAATCAGAGCATTTCCAGCTAAATGACGGTTGTTGCCTTGCAGGTGGCTGACTAATTTCTGTTTTTCTGTAGTTACCATCTGCTCTAAATGATAAGCTTGGAGGACAACAAATTATGTGTTCTAAAATTACGTTTAAGATGGAAAAGGCTTGCTGTAGTCCAAAGCACTTAAAATGAAAGGACGATCAGATTTGTTTGAATACATTCACTAAGACAGATAACCATCCTTCACTAGGTTCTCTAACGTTTTATACAACAATGATGTTATTGTAATTACATTCATCTTCCCATGAAGATACAGAAAACACTTTTTTTATGAGTTGTCATCGCAAATATATAACACTATGTTGATTGCATCCATCACGTCCGCTTTATAAATGGATAGGAGCAAAATAGCGCTGCTGTTTCTTTTTGTGGTTTGTATTCATGTTGCTGTGTGATTTTAAACGTCTGCAGTCCACAGTTTACCGTAATGTTTGCTGTTAAGTGCTAGGCTGGTGAAAAAAAAGTCCTTTACTAAGAAGCATATTTACATTTCAAGTCGAGTTTCGAGTCAGTTTTATCGGTATCGCCCTTAGTTACAGTCTCAAGGGGCTTTACAGGCCCTGTATTTATTCTAGACGCCAACGTGTCTACGGCGTAAATATATGCCAGGGGTCTTTCCAACACAAACCCACACAACACATCTGTCACCATTGAATGTCATAGTGCGTTTAATACCAGTGCTACACCTACTTAAAAAAAAGAGGAAATTCCACAAAGAAAAAAACTCAGTTGTGTGACATTACAGAAATAAAAGATAATTGCTGTCACAATATCTGATAGAGGAATGACCTATGACTAGTCTCCACTAAACACCAGGCTTATAGGAGCCGTCACTGATTAGCCTCCACCCGCATCGCAAATATTTTTACACCTACAGTTGTCATAAGGGCAGTTGATACAGAGATGAATGTCAACAATGAGTATCAAAGAGAATGAGTCATAGTTTCTTTTACTTTGAATTACTTACAGTAGATCTACAGTAGAGCGACATTATTTATAAACCGTGGAAAGCTTTACGCTAAAAGTACCCATGAGGTCACAGTTCTGTTCCTGTTTGGAAACAACTGGTCCTTTTATAGTCAGATATAGTGCAGCTACATTGAACCCTTTTCTTTTACATTTGGAATACATTTCAATGAACGTTAACTTTTTAAGTCGAGTTGTTCCAAGCTGAAGTGTAGGCGAAACGAACAGAAAACAAAATTGCAGCCTGTAGTTTCCGAAGATTCATCCTATTCAGACATGTTTACAACTGGTAATAATACAAAAGGTCTCACAGGAGTTGTAACAGAATCCTTTAACGGTTCCCCCTGGGGGGAATAGCATAGGCCTCCATCAAAAGACGAACTAAGAAGTAGGCTGTGACCCGAAAAACAAAGTACACCAAGGGCTATTAAACGACAGCTAGGCTATATTACATACAGTATACACTTCACACACTTGAGCCGAGGGGCTAATGTGGCAAGCGGAGAATGTGTGTCCCTCCAAAAAACCCTGCTGAATAAAGGATTGCTGTGCCACAACCGAAACCCATGGGGGGCGAGGATAGTCCCAACAATATGAGAATGGGCTGGAAGTCCCAACAATATGAGAGATGGGCTGGATGGCTCCAAAACGAGCTGCCGACGGGCCGCTCCCAGGTCTCAAGAAAAACCGAAACGTTAGTTAGTTGTCCCAGACGAGTCCGGGTTGCCCTCCCGGTCACACCATGAGCTTCCGGGTGGACCCCTCTGACCCCTCTGAGTCCTCGGTGACCAGAGACTCGGAGCTGCTGGCCTCCTCCTCCTCCAGCGGCTCGTGGAAACTGCACTCGGTCGGCGTGCAGAGGGTCCTGGGCTCGTCTGGAGGGGCGACAGGCAAGAGGTTCATTTTGAATATCGAAGTGTTGGGAATTAGACGTCTGAATTGGTGAATTTCATTGGGATGTGTTGTGAATTAGACGTCTGTATGAATGTACATAAAAAAACATTAACATTATCATTATTATGAGGTATTATTTGGTAATAAAAACTTCTTTTTTTATTTTTATTTCATGACATTCGCAAAGTAAGGTTAAAAAGGGGGGGGTGGGGGGGGGGGGGGGATTTTATGCAAATGTTTCTTGTTTCTTTCTGTGATGGGAAGGACTTCAGGGAAGGACTCACCAGTGGGAGTTGTGATGTACAACGGCTTTTTGGTTGGTGTTTTGGTTGTTTTTTTGGCCAGCTCTTTGGGTTTAATCCACTTCTTTCCTTTTAGTTTCCTCATGATTTTGATCATCAATACGAGGGGGACGAGTAAAATGATGCAGCAGGCAGCGGTCACTATCCACCAAGGCAGCATTGTGTCCTCCACTGAACAGGAAGAACAGAGTGGGGAATATTCAAATAAATGAACCGCATAGATTTGGATTATGACCTTTTAATATGAGAACCATAGACCAGCGCTATAGGGCTACAAATGAGACAGAAAGATGTTTTTACTTTCTGGTTTTACGTGTAACAGCGTTGTCGTCATTGTGGTCGGCGTGGTGTTCGTTGTGCTGTTGGTCGCCGGGTTAAGGCATTTACTGTCAGTCTCCGCATCGCCCTTGATGAGGTGTTCATCCGGGTGGGGGCACCTTTTGAAAACGGAAACAAAGCCAAACCACAGTGAGCTCAGACCAAGTCATGAAATCTTCGAGTCTTAGCGGGTCTAGAGAGACTTACATGGTCCTCCAGGGTTTACAGTGCTGGTGAGTCTGGTCGTTGAAGGTCCCGTTCGGACACGCCCTGCAGGAGCCTGGAGAGACGAGGATTAGTCGGTTAGTCGATGAATCGATCGACAGAAGATTAATCGAGTCTAATTTTGAGGGGAAAAAATGATCGATGATCGATTCATCATACAAACATTTACTGCTTAATGTTGCAGTTCAATTCACATATTTGCTTCATGGATCATTATAAAATGAATACTTGTCAGATAAAGCGATCAGATTTCACTTTTTTTTGGACTCTTGTGTAACTTGTGATGGCATTTTCCATTATCCATGACATTTTCTAGACCAAATGATTAACCACTAATCGGAAAAAAAAACAAATCTTCCCATACAGTACATGGGTGTGTGGGAAGAAGTTATATTTTCTGGATGAACTTCTTCCCATACACCCATGTGAGGGGCTTTTCTTCCAGAACACGTGAACGACCGCAGAGCATGTCACCAACATGTCCACCTATAGGTCCTACAGAGAACCGACCGACCGGCCGGCTGGTATACGTACGCTTGTCTGGCTCCTGTCCCTTCCCGCACTCGGTCACGCAGAAGGTGCAGCCGCTGTCCCCGCACCGGAGGCCCTCCCGGCAGCCGCACTGCGTGTCCCGGGTCGTGGTGCACGCCGCCGCGAAGACCAGCGCGCCTTCAGAGGTCACCGAGGAGGAGGAGACGGGTAAATGTTATTGCATGTTACAGGAGATGTTGGAGGTGTTTTGATGTTTTAGATGGCTGTGGACGTGGGGAGTGGTGAGTCCATAGGGTCTCGTACCTGCGCACTCTCTGCACACGGTGCACTGCAGCCTGCTGGGGTCCGTGGTGAAGGTGCCCTCCTCGCACACGACGCAGAAGTCGTCGGGGTTGCCGAAGCCGCAGCGATTGAAGATGCGGTTCCCTGTGGAGCAGGAAGATGGAGATTGGAGGATGGGAGAAGGAGATGGAAGATGGGAGGAGAAGGAGATGGGAGATGGAGAAGGAGATGGGAGAAGGAGATGAAAGATTGGAGGATGGAGAGGGAGATAAGAGGATGGAGATATGGAGATGGGGAGATAAGAGGATGGAGATATGGAGATAAGAGGATGGAGATGGGGAGATAAGAGGATGGAGATGGGGAGATAGGAGAGGGAGAGAAACCATTAACAGCAGCCTAGGCAACATCCACAGTTACATGCAGTAGGAGGTCTACAGCAGGACAACATGGAGGCATGAAGGTTTACTCAGATTACAAAACGAGTTTGAAGCATCAGCAGAAACCACCCCACACCCCAAAGTCGGTTACGCCGAGAATGAAAACGGAAACGGGATAGCTATTTCGGTGCCGTTTCCTCCCCTTATTGGACCCGGTGCGGTGGCGGTCCTCCCGCATCACTTGCCTGGCTTGCACACGGAGCAGCAGACCTCTTTGGGCCCGACATAGTCCCACTCCTGGCAGCCCTTCTGGGTCCCGGTCGAGTCCCACCGCGCGCCCGCCGGTACGGACCGGGCGCACTGGGCCAGCAGCATGCAGGCGGCCAGCACCGCGAAGAGGACCATCCTTCCCTTATCTCCTTCTTTCCTTTCCTTTCCTTTATCCTCGGTTTCACCAGAACCAGATCCGTTATGAGAGACAGTACAGCATCCAAGGAAAGAGTCAATGAATGAATAAAAATAAAATAACTTTTTTTTTAGAGGTTTAAAAGGATAAATAATCCTTCTTTTCCGACGCGTCACGCGTTGGCCATATTATCTTTAACTCTTTAACTCATTATTTTTTGTGTGTAAAATCAATATTCTCGTATGATTCATTCATTCAGCTTCAAATTGAAAATGAAATAAGAGGTGGACTCTGATGACGCGCCTCCCCGCTGCGTTTTGTGGATTAAAGTGCTCGAGCGCCGTTTTATATGAGCGTCTTTTCTGGTGCGGTGGGCGGGTCCAAATCCATCAAATCACCTCCGTCTTGGAGGTGTTTGATGCCTTGATCGTCGCTCATCTCCCTAATTAACTAAATCGTCGAAACCGTCGGCGGTTCGCAATTGCCAGTAGATGAGATGGGGGTTTCTCTCTTATGGTGCGTCACGCTTTGGTGCGTACTCCCCAGCTGTGCGTAAAAAGAAAGCAAATGATCGTGGGAATTTTTTATATTTTTTTTTGGGGGGGGGGGGGGGTCAAAGTGGGGGTTAAGGGGTATTAGGACTTAGGACCGCCTGTCTAGACCCACCTCGGGGGGGGGGGGGGGGGGGGGGGGGGCTGAGGTCCTCCTATATGGATCAGCTCACCAAGAAACGTTTCCCTTCCCTCCAGGAAGAAGTGAACTTTAACACCAGCTAGTTGTGTTGTGCTTTGGTCATTTGTTGTGATTCCCGCTTCAAAAGAATGGGGATGTCGAGTTTAAAAGCTGAAGGGGTCATGCACATTAGAGAATTTCTGTGTAAGTCTAGGAGCCTAAATGAGTCATTACACAACATCTCACTCACATGACATGGGGAATTCAATTATTTGTTTTTGGCGATATTGAAGGGGAAAACATGCTGAACTTATTATTGTACAGATTGAGGATGTCATTGTGATTCACATTAAAAATGCTGCTGGGTTTCGCTCATATTATATGAACGAAACCCAGCAGCATTTTTAATATATCCACATAATATCAAGAATAGAAAATGTATATACCAACCTCATACTGTGTGTGTGTGTGTGTGTGTGTGTGTGTGTGTGTGTCCCTTGGTCATATTTATGTGTTTTGTGTAAATGTTCCCGTCTGGCACCAGGAACTGGATTCACAAAACTATTTTTTCCCCCCTGAAGATTGGAAGTTTTATGAAAAGTTACGAAACTTTAGGAGAATCCGCAGTAGCTGGTTTACCCTGGGGGCCATGATGGCTCTGCACCACAGGTGTGCAGCCCCCCCCCCCCCCCCCCCCAGACCCAGAGTCTAACCCATAGACATAATACACGTAGACGCCTCATAGACTGACGCTGCCTGTTGGAGCTGACGTATCAGCGCGGCCGCCATCTTGGATGGGTCCCCAGTGCATTTATTTCTACTGAGGAAGTGTATCCCCAACTACAATAATCATAACTCCCCGAATTTTTACCGGATTTTCACACGGTTTGGTTTGTTACAAACGGCAGAGATTTATTTATGATACAGGACGAATTAATATATATATATTCTTTTTTAAATAATAAGAATTATTGTTCAGTCTTACTTGTGAAAGGTAATCCCACGCGATCTGGTGTCAATACTGCGCCGTAAGCTGCACAACATACTGCATAGCTCTCCTGTTGACTCCTATGCTAGACTAGAGTGAGGAGACCCAACCAATATGGCGGCGACGCTGGGTTACGTTCCAGCACGTCATGAGGCGTCTACGTATATATGTCTATGGTCTAACCAGTCTGACTCAGGCCAGGTGAGGCTGTAGACCAGCTATCACCCACACACACTCCACAACCGCTATTCACAAAAATACTTCCAAGTGTTTATATTGTGGCGATCACGGCCATGCCCCCTATGGGGGTCCTGCGCAAGGGGTTGGACCCTACGGGGGTTACCTGCGCAAGGGGTTACCTGCGCAAGGGGTTGGACCCTATGGTGAATCTCGGGTAGGGGTTGGACCGTTAGTGAGGGTCCTAGTTGTGTTTGTCAGGTGTGCCGTGTTTCTGTCTGTGTGTATGGGTGTACAAATAAAGGCAACTCCCGGGGTCGTGCGGTGTATGGGGCACGGGAGTTGCGTAAACATGTAACCCTGGGCTCCTGTCTCATTCCTCCCGCACCGGTCGCCACAATATCTTTCTTCTTGGATACTTTGTGAACCGATCCTGGAAGACAACGATCTTCAAATTCTTCTTGATTTCATCCTTAAAGGACAATTCCGGCGCAAAATGAGAGCATATGATAATAACACACGTCCACCGAGTTGGACCGTTCTCTGGGATCAGTTTTCATTCTAGTCCAATGGAACCAAAGTTCTCGAAAACCGCTAATTAGCTTATAACGCTAATTAGCTTATAGCGCTAATTAGCTTATAACGCTAGCTGTGGGGGCAGATATTCATGTAAAATAAATCCCAATTCTATACCACTAACAAGGCTCAAAATCACACCACACTTCCACGGCAGCATAATGAGTCCCTACATGTAAAACGAAGCATTGAGAACTTTGTAAGTGTACAGACAGTTTATTAAAAAGAAAGTTTAGAAAGCCAGCGCCTTCACGAAAACAAGCGGGCGCCATCTTTGGAAAACAGTCACGACCAGTCGAGCGCCGAACGCAGCCGGGAAAAGCACAAACACGAACCGTTTTCTTCTCTTCTCTATGCACACTGTTGTGATGTTCTTTGAGGAAGAAGGCCTCCGACACAGGATCACTTTTAACTCACTTTATTTGTTTAGCTTTAGGTATATTATCTATGAAGCAAAAGGAGAGGAATTGTAAAATTCACGTGTGGAGCGACTCTTAGCTGGATATCTAACAGATACGCAGCCTGTAGAGTTTCTGCCCCCCCCACTGCTCGTGCCCTCGATAGTACCTGGGCAGGCGTGGCCTCTATGACGCATAATATGCTCTGATTGGCTAGTGTTGAGCGCCCGCCCCCAGTGTATTATGTGTGCTGCCATCTGGTGGCCAGGTGCGGTTAATACAGCTTATATATGTATTTGTTCCGGTTTCCTTGTGGCTATGTGAGGATATTACAGTCTGTTGATACGTGCTGTTATTTATTCGTAACAACACGCACTGTTCACACTTCACACACCTTCTACTTATCTACTAGATTGCACACCTTCTGATTCATGGACATCTCATGTGTTCGCCTCTTCCGGCTCATTACGTCGGGCGGCGTTCGGTGCTCGACTGGTCGTGACTGTTTTCCAAAGATGACGCCCGCTTGTTTTCGTGAAGCCACTGGCTTTCTAAACATTAATTTTCTCACGGGCAGCAGTGGCGCAGGAGGTAGAGCGGGTTGCCTAGTAATCGGAAGGTTGCTAGTTTGATTCCCTGGCTACTCCTAGCTAAGGGCTGAGGTGTCCC
>JAOPHQ010003604.1:0-10000 GCA_030340625.1 Merluccius polli | reverse complement strand
GACCGCTGGGCCTTCTCTTGTGGCGAGGAGCGCCGGCCCTTCCCGGCGCTGGGGTTGGACCCACTACTCCTGCTTCCTGAGGGGGGGGAGAAGACGCTTTAGCAGAGGACTTACAGGATAATACGACGTTTCATTACTAGATATCGACTTGGCTTGGATGCACCCCACACTTCCTTTAACATAAATGACAATTATTATTATTATATTTATCAACCAGTAAAAAAATCTGATAATTTTGCACAAGCTGCAGCAGAACTACTGCATCCTACTGCTCGGCTCCAGGAGAGACCAGACAGGATTTTCATACGCAATCCAGAACTAACACTCGTGGCTCCAGGATGGACTCGAGGATCACTTCCTCCCCCCCGACAAACTCTTATGCTGATCATACGATGAAATATTGACATGGTTTCAATGTAAAGCTACCAGACCTGCACCCAAGATGGCATCCCACTACAATATACAGCACATGATCAATAATTCAAATTGAAAATGAATTGGAAGGAAATGAAAGTGAGTTCTTCAAAAGAGACACCTTGGCCTTAGGTTGTGGGACTTTAAACTGCATGGCAGTGTGTGTGTGTGTGTGTGTGTTTAAATATTTGCAGAACTGCATCAATTGTGTCCAACAAAACGACCAAATCACTGCCTCCTATCTCTTTGCAAAACGCCTGACAGTACTGGGTAGAGTGGTGCAAGGTTGCCCCCTGCTGGTGAGTATGGGAACACAAGCCCTGCCAGTGAAACGTCCCACATCTACATGCCTTTTTTTGTTTTGTTTTACTGCGAGCCCCAGCACAGAACAAAAGCAAAAGCATGCCTAGTAGTCACACAGTGACACACACACACACACACAAAACCCAAAACAGATAACACATGGGAGGATCGGGCAACAAAAAAATAAAAATAATCATAAAAATAAAACAGGCAGGATAAGAGATAAGGGTGTAAATCCTTCGCGGAAACCGACTGGAAGAACAAATGAGAGAAGGAATCGAGCAGGAGGAGGAGGAGGAGGAGGAGACAGGGCTCTGCGGTCTTACCAGTTCCCCCTGGTCCTGGGACTACCTCCTCCTTCAGTCTGCCGTTGCCCAGCAGAAACACAGGGGAACAACAGCGTTACACACACCTCCCTCCCAGCCACCGTCTGCCCTGCTACCGCAATACCCCCTGGCCAGCTGCAACCCCCGAGTATCCGACCCTCCGACCTGCTCTCTTAGAGACCACTCAGCCCCACTGCGTGATCCGCGGTGGAAGAGGAAACATGCGCTTCTCAGCAAAACGGCTAGAAAGTAAAAACCGCTCCTTCCCACTTCTTTTCCTCTGAAGTGTTAAAGGATGCAGATATCCGAGGTGATATCTGCTGACGGGGTGAATCATGGCCACGACTGCAACAAGACAATGTGTGGTTACGAACGAACGCAACGGGAAAATAATGACTAGCAAACTAGACATCGTACAGTCACAGAAAAGTGCCACTGCCAGACTGTTGTCATTGCCCACCAAAGCGCACACACACACACACACACACACACACACACACACGGGCCTGCTCCATGAATGCAGTGATTCAACAAGAAATATATATATAATAGGGCTTGTACATCGCGACGTCACATCGCAATGACCGCCGCCATTTTGGAAGCATAGGAGCATTGTATTGTTAGTTATTGTGTTGGTAGTTAATGTTTTTTTGGTCATTGTTTAGTCATTAATCATTAAATGATTTGTCGTTATGGGGAGACATTGTCGTGTTTGAAACCCCCGCAGCGTTTCTCACGCGAGACGTGGCGAAACAAAGTTTTCATTATCCTAGGTTACGGTATATTTAGGTTGATTATCGCTAACAATAAATCCCATGATGCACTCTGATGTACAAGCCCTCTACACATGCAGCCGTGACACAATGCGTGTGATCAAGAACTGAACTTAACGCTCGAGGCGTACGAATGGAAACCAAAAGATCGGATATCGTTTTGAAGGTTATGACGTGTGATCACATGGTTGATGGGTTTTACACACCCAGTACTGTAGAGCTGTCCACTGCGCCACAGGGTCAAGATTGACCTTTGACAAATACAGGTTTTAGTGCACACATACCGTATTAGTGTTAATGAGCATGAGTCACCTATAGCTACACAGTCACACATTCAAAAAAATATCGATGATATTTTAGGTAGGATAACTCAGTATGACCTCATTTGTACCTAATATATAATTTCATATCAGCGGCCGTGAATCTCTCTCTCTATGATGTCACAGAGCTTTCCTTTTAGCAACTTTTGGCCTCTATTTCTTCATCTGCTTCGCCGGGAAAACCGTTTCCCGTAAAGGACTGCTGATGTGAAAATGACTCAATATTTGAACAACATTGACAAATCAACGCGGCGGCGGCGGGGGGAATACACGGCCCAACGCTTACCTGGAACAGGCGAAACAAAACACAACCATGCTCCAGCTACACCAACCCAGCCCATAATAATAATAATAATAATAATAATATCTAGATGGAGATACTGTAGATACTGTGTGTTAATCCCGAAGGAAATGGAGGAATCTGGGGCATCGAGCTCAGGCCACACTGCAACTGGAGTCGAATTAGCACATGGGGTAATCAAAAGCAGAGGAAAAGCCCCAAGGAGAGCCCCGCCTCCCTACCCGCCGCCGCCACCCTCCCCTCTCTCTCCCCTCTCTCCCCCGCACGCATGGTGGACGCCCACTCACCCTCACTGTGCTGGCTGCCGGCGCTCCCGCTGTGGAAGCTGTGGCAGGGGTCTGAGTAGCCGGGGGGGAAGCTGGGCGGCGCGGAGGGGAACGGCGGGTAGGGGAAGGGCTGCCCTCCCAGGGGCCAGGGGTTGGTGCTGGGGGGCAGCGGCGCCAGGGTGTCCTGCTCCGAGCCCCCCCCCACGCTGGAGCCCTCGTTCAGGTTCAGCGACGCCATGTCTGGGAGAGAGACACACACAGAGACGGAGAAAGGGAAAGAGAAAGAGAGATAATATTAACATGACTCAGAAATGTCAACACAAGTCATTGATGCTACATAGACAGACAGACAGACAGACAGACAGACAGACAGACAGACAGACAGCTAGAGAGACAGACAGACAGACAGACAGACAGACAGACAGCGTGTGCTTCCTCACTCTGACAGAGGTCTCCGAAGGTGTAGTAGCACTGCTCAGAGAAGGTGATCTTGTTGACCGTGTGTCTCAGGTAGCCGTGCTTCAGCAGGCTGCTGGCGTACTTCCTGGCATCGCGGCGGTCCTTAAAGCCCTCTACCCGGGAATACAGCCAGTCCACCACGTCCGCACCTGACACGCACACACGCACACGCGCACACGCACACACACACACACACACAGTAGATGTGAAGCACAGGTCTCTGCAGTGCCCTAATAATAATAGCTAAGCTAAGCTAATAATAACAACCTACTCCAGCTAAAGGAGCGCCATGGGCTCTTTTTTTTTCATGATCAATCATTTTATTTGGTTTTATAGGGAATTCACACTCAGACATCAGTGGTGCATTTTAGGATTCATAATAATTCATAAACAACGTTGTGGACGCCACATGTCTCTGTGGTCAATGTGATCAGCGGTGGCGTGATTGTGAATTAAACATCTTGTGCATCGTGACGTCGCGCCGCAACGACCGCCTCCATGTTAGAAGCGTAGGATCATGGGAATGTTAGTTATTGTGTTGGTTGTCATGGTGTTCTGGTCATTGTTTAGTTATTCATGGTGAAATGATTTATCGTTATGGGGAGACGTTGTTGTGTTTGAAACCGCCGCAGCGTTTCTCACGTGAGACGTGGCGAAGCAGCGTTTTCATTAGCCGTGGTTACGGTACAGTATCACCAACCAAAAAATCCCATGATGCATTCTGACGTAAGCCCCATAGTTATCATCGACCAATCGCCAACGCCGCACTCACCGATGACGGCGTTGGTGATGGTGATCTTCAGCCACATCCTGTCTCGGATCTCCAGACCCGAGTCGGGCAGCTGCATCACCTTGACGATGGTCGCCATGTCCGTCTTGCTCGCCGACAGCGGCAGGTCATCGAATTCTACACAGGTGGGGGGGGGGGGGGGGGGGGGAGAAGGGTCGATGGGAGAGCGGGACAAGCAGGTTTAGTGGGATATACAACAACAACAAAAACAACTGCACAGCTGTTTTCCATTGTGGAGTATTTCCTCTTGTCGGCTGGTTTGTGGTTGGAGGAGGAGCGGCGGCGGCGGCGGCGGCGGCGGCGGCGTGCGGCTGTGTGTTTACCATAGTGTGGGTAGGGGCCGGTCAGCGCCGTGGTGTGGGAGATCCAGGCGGCGGGGTCGATCGGCCGCACCGGCTCAGCTGGACCAACAAAGAGATGATGATGCACCGTTAATGCCTTTCAATCAAAACCATCGATATGTTGGGGTCATTTCTAAGCTATACTCTATAGTATAGAGTATAGCTTAGAAATGACCCCATTTATAGTATAGAGTCTGGACTATAAATGAGGTCATTTCTAAACTATACTCTATACTATATATGAGGTCATTTCTAAACTATACTCTAGACTATAAATGAGGTCATTTCTAAACTATACTCTATACTATAAATGAGGTCATTTCTAAACTATACTCTATACTATAAATGAGGTCATTTCTAAACTATACTCTATACTATAAATGAGGTAATTTCTAAACTATACTCTATACTATAAATGAGGTCATTTCTAAACTATACTCTATAATATAAATGCGGTCATTTCTAAGCCGCCCAGACTGAGAGTGTATGCAGGCGCGGTATTTAAAGACGCTTTGGATAAAAGAGTCCATCAACCGACACAAATACATGTATTTATTCATCAATATGACATCATTATCAACTGTAATAACAAGAATATTCTCATGTAATTTGGGTGTTAACGGTCTCACCGCGAGGGATAGTGAAGTAGCTCCGGGGGGAGGGGTCCCAGCATTTGGCAACCGTAAGACTAATGGGACTGAAGTGGAAACACAAAGACAACATTAATATCAAACGACAGAATACAGAATACATATTATCCTGAAAATAACTGCACTCAAATTATACCTCTTAAATCCTACGGCCCCTTTAACCCGACCAGGTCAGTGAATCAGCATTGCGTATGTTAACTGTTGCGCAATCATGTCCTTGCATCTCCTCAGACTCAGTTGCATCAGCGCTTCCTTACCCGGTTTTAGACACGATCTCCCGGAGGATCCTCACCGCGTCGTCGTTGCTCATGTTCTCAAAGTTCACATCGTTCACCTGGTGGGGCAAATCAGACCAATCAATTCAGACCAATCAATTCAGACCAATCAAATTAGACCAATCGGTTTAGACCAATCACAAAGAAATATCATGACCTTAGATGAAAGTGGTGTTTATTTTTGAAACACGACTAAAGATTAGAAAGGCTTTTTCTGCACACACACACACACACACACACACACACACACACACACACACACACACACACACACACACACACACACACACACACACACACACACACACACACACACACACACACAGTACAAGATCCTCTCTGCAGTGCTGCCGGCCTCTAGGGAGCTTAAAAACCCCAACGCTTCACACAGCAGAACTCAAATTAGAAAAAAAAAAAAAAAGCCAATAAGGAAACCGTCACTCTGGGTGTTGCAGCGGGTGTGGCCAATGAGAGGAGATCAAAGCGAGGCGCCATCAGGAAGGGAACAGAGCAGCAAAATAGCAGCTTGTATTAAAGACTACAGCCGGGGGAGCGGCTTTTCACAGGCAGGGGAAATACAGCGGCCATTCCTGTTAGAGCGGACGTGTTGAGTACCAGGTCTGTTCAAAATGTCTGCCGGAGAACGAAGGGGGCTTTTATTTTCACTGGAAATATCACCAGGGCAACAAGAAAAACACTGTGCTGGATGAACCCACTTGCCTACTGTGCTAGTGTAGCCATATTGTATATATGTTACATATATTGTATACTCTATACATATATATATTAATTATATTAACACTTTAGATTAGGGACCACATATTCACCATTAACTAGTTGCTTATAAGCAGCATATTGGCTCTTTATTAGTCACTATAAAGCACTTATTAATGCATTATTATTCTGCATGACCATATTCTACAACTACTAGGCCATTAACTTTAATATTAGAGTTTTCCCTCCATGACCTCCTAATTACTGCTTATTGATGGTAAGTAAGGAAGTTGTTGTACATAAATTACGATCTTAGCAACTATTGGTGAATATGTGCTCCCTAATCTAAAGTGTTACCATATTTTTTTTTATGAGCGATGTTTAAGTAGCACTGACTCATTCATGACCGGCACTTTCATTTATTATTAATAAAATAAATCCTTGATCCTGTCTCCATGACGACCTGCTGCCTACCTGCAGCAGCATGTCCCCGGGTTCGATCCTGCCGTCGGCGGCGACCGCTCCGCCCTTCATGATGGACCCGATGTAGATACCGCCGTCACCCCGGTCGTTGCTCTGGCCCACGATGCTGATGCCCAGGAAGTTGTATTTCTCTGTCAGAGGGAGACGAGGGGTGAGGACGAGGGGTGAGGACGAGGGGTGAGGACGAGGGGTGAGGACGAGGGGTGAGGACGAGGGGTGAGGACGAGGGGTGAGGACGAGGGGTGAGGACGAGGGGTGAGGACGAGGGGTGAGGACAAGGGGTGAGGACGAGGGGTGAGGCTTCAGTGAAGTTGTTCAGCGGCGATCTGTTTTTTTATGGCCGATACTATTCAAGGTTTTTTTCACAAATTCCTTTAAAACACAGACTGATATAAAACCTATTACCATATTAGGGAAGATTTTTATTTTATTTTTAACTTTTATTTAGAGACTCTTATCTGATTGGCCCCTAAATCCCATTAAAAAAATGTTTTATTTGTTCTTTCCTCCAAATTGGTGACTGGCGGTATCTTTGTACATATTTTAATATCCACTTGGACTGGAGATAGAAGTCACTCTGACCTGCTTCTGGCCAACTGGTTTTATTCCATGTTTTCGTTTTTCTAATTTGATCTTATGGTTTGTTCCTTTAACATATTCCATAACAGAGTTTGACTTTTTTGCTTATAAGCAAAAAGAGTCACGTGATCGGCTCCTACAATCGGCAAACTGCAGGAGCCGATCACATCACCGATCACATGTTTAGGGCGTGTATCGGCCGATGACGATCGGCGGCCGATCGATCGCCGGCGCATCACTAAGAAAAACTAAATCCAATAAGAACCGGGACATTCTGAGTCCGGGGAAATGCAAACCGACTGGGATGGAAAATGAAAAGAGGAGGACATTCGAGGGGGAAACAGCGACCCTAGTGGAGAGGAGCAGGTTAACACGCGTGTCTATAAACATGACATGAACTGTTATGTTACCCATGTTGAGCGTCACGGTGATGATGTTGAGGCTCATGGTGGAGTCAGTGATGCTGCTGAACGACGAGGACTGGAGGGGAGACAAGAGAAGGAGGACACTGAATCTTCATGCGTTTGTCTAGGAGGCAATTATTAGACACATTGTCGTTAAGATGTTATTCATCTCTTTGTTTTTCGATATTCGATGCATTTTATGTTAATTTTTATGTCACCGCATTACTGTATATTAGGATTTTATGACATCCACATGCTATGCTACGCTATAGAAAAGAGGAGCTAAAGAAAAGGACGTGTCATTATGCTGCTGCACCGCATTACTGTGGCATCCATTACACCCTCCCTGCCCACAGAACACATTACAGGAACTGTGCACACACACACACACACACACACATCAAGGACTGTGATACACACACACACATCAAGGACTGTGACACACGCACACACACACACACACACACATCAAGGACTGTGATACACACACGCACACATACGCGCACACATCAAGGACAATAACACGCATGCACACACAACACACACACACACACACACACTTGCACAAATGTGCGTACACATACACACACACATCAAGGACTGCAACACACACACACACACACACACACACACCCCACCCTCTGAGGCTGCTACCACAGACACAATTTATAACCACAATATTTTAGCATCTATCTATTATTAACATTTATTCTCTGTACATTTGTAAATGTGTACATTTAATTTAACTAGTGCCTTTAAAGTGGTACTCGCACAAGTGTCACTTTTTGAACATTATGCTGCGATTACTGCCGTTTGTTGGTATTGCTTTTATTTATCTATTTTGTCTAAATAGCCATGCAAAATTTCATTGCACCCGAGTATAATGATGATAATAATAATAAATGTAAATCTATTCTACTCTACGCTAATAGTGATTGTTTTCGTGTGTGAATGTAAACGCAAACCAACCAATCAGAGGAGGATGCGTTCTGATTGGCTCTCGGTGACATCACGCCACGCGGCCGCTCACCCGGTCTATTTTGGCCACTTTGTGCCTCCGTCGGCGTCGCTTGTGTCTGCGCATCAGCTGCGAGGAAGAGCTCTGCTCCGTGGAGCTGCTCAGTCTGCGGGCGCAGGGGGGGCAGGAGGGGGGGCACGCGGTCGTCAACAGCAACGGGAGTTCGGAGAAGAGAGGAAGGAAGAAGGAAACTGGTCATTGTCCGCACCCCGCCGCCGCGCGCCTAACAATAACAAAGTGGTTGTCACGGCGGCACGCGATGCGCCAGGAAATACCTGCTGGCGTCTTCGTCTTCCTCGCTGTCCACGAAGGAGCTGGACTCCAACTCGCTGCTCATGACCGAGGCGCTGTCGTAGCCCATGGCCGAGTCCCGCGCCGTGCGCTCCGACTTGGAGTGGCCGTTGATGCGGGGGACTGCGGAGGAGGAGGAGGAGGAGGAGGAGGAGGAGGAGGAGGAGGAAGAGGAGGAGGAGGAGGATGGGGGGGGGCAGAAGGTCAGGTCAGACTGCTAATCCTCATCCCCTCCAGAGCATTCTTCTGTTTTAACTACTTCATGGTTGTTAAATGTTACTACTACTACTAATACTTAAAGCATGAATCGATGCATTAATGAATTCACCGCAACTAACAATTACATATAAATAAAAGCAAAAGACAAAAGAAAACACAATCAGAACGTATCAAATTACATTTAGTATTCAGCATGACATTTTGCACGCCGTATAAACCACACAACAATAATTTAATTACAACCCCTCTTAAGAGGAACCACTCAGCTGATTTATTGCGTGTAAACACACACAAGATGTCAACGATGCTAATCAACGATCAGCGATGCTAATCACAGCCGCCTCCCTCATCAGGTTCCCATCACACATTTTGCACCGCCTTCCCCGCTCTCATCTGCATACGTACGGCGCCGGGGGGGCGGGGCCGTCTCGGGGTGACAGCGGATTCGCCTGGAAGGCTCTTGCGCGCGGCCGGAGTGGGCGGGGCATAGAGCGCGTTTGCCGGGAGCGAGCGAAGCATTCCAGCAATGCGGTCGTTCCCATCGCCGCCGCCGCCGCCGCGTCCCTACCGGCGGTTCAGACTTGATAAAAGAAAAAAGGACCGAGCCGCATATACGCACAAGCCGGCGCTGGCGTGCGTCTGCTGCTGCTGCCGCCGCCGCTCTCGGGATCCTGGCGGCGGTGTGTTTTGGAACGGACTCCGAGTGAAACGTTAGGAGCTAAACGGCTGCTGACGTGCGTCCGCCTGAGCTTTTGTCTCTGTGCTGCGGAGGTGAGTGTGTCGACGCCTCAGGCTGCGTCTGCCCACCAGCTCAACGCCGTTACACCCCGATACCGGCGACGCTAAGCGTGATAAACACTTTGACAGGTAGGCGGCGAAGCCACGCACACACTGTGGAAGCGGCAGAAACTGAAAATGGAAAGGTAAAACGTTAGACTTATCATTTATCCGTGAGATGATATTATTATACTACTGTACGACAACACGTTGTATCTCGGTGTATTTTATATAAAGCGGTAGCATAGCCCTCCACAGAGCTGTAAGGAACCAAGCATGGTCTACATAATATCAAGC
>JAOPHQ010003603.1:0-21389 GCA_030340625.1 Merluccius polli | reverse complement strand
CACCTAGGAAAGACGTTCGGGTCAAATTGCCTGATTACAGTTAGATTACTGCGCTGGCTCAAACGCTAGATGGTAACCATGGCAACGGAGAGGGAATACTCGATTCTGATTGGCTGCTGTAGGTTGGCCATTAATCCCTGCTATATGCAGAGCTAGCTCTGGCTATATGGACACCTACTATTAGTACTTCCAGTCAAATTGTCTGTTCAGCCTTCAAAACGAGAGCTGGTAAATTGTGAAAAATGCATTAAACTGTAATCAGAAAACGCGGTTATATGCTATAGACCCTATAGTATCTGTGGTGTAAAGGCTGGGACACATTTCAAATTATAAATATGTACACTTTATGTTGAAAGTAGGCCGTCGCGATTCCCATTGAAACGAATGGCGCGGTGATTAGTCGTCAAAACGACAGCTGGTAAATTGTGAAAAATGCATTAAACTGTAATCAGAAAACGCGGTTATATGCTATAGACCCTATAGTATCTGTGGTGTAAAGGCTGGGACACATTTCAAATTATAAATATGTACACTTTATGTTGAAAGTAGGCCGTCGCGATTCCCGATGTACAATGCATTACGTCAGCTCTGTGGCTCATAGCTGAGCGGACTGAATACCTCCCGTTGCCGAGTCGTATCTAAGGTCCTATTTACTGGAGGAGTGAACAACGTTTCCGTTGCATAAGAACCTTACGGGAGGGTAATGATTGTTCCAGGTATTAGTCAGACCCTCAGGCGTTACTAGGGAAGCCAAATTATGGCTTGTGAACAACTTTATATTTTGATTGTAAAACCCATGCAAATATTAATGAATGGTCTTAATTTATTTTCTTTGGCAAGTGACCATGGTATAAGCGGGATAATGCCCTTCGAGGTGTCCATTATCAGAAGTTAATGGACTTCGCGGAAGCAACCATCCTCCGCTTTGCGTCGGACGGTTCACGCCCCCACGTCGTCCATTAACTTCTGATAATGGACACCTCGTCGGGCATTATCCCTTACATATAAAATGTCCGTGTAGCTTTAGTTAACAATATGTTTGATATATAAAATGTCCGTGTAGCTTTAGTTAACAATATGTTTGATATATAAAATGTCTGTGTAGCTTTAGTTAACAATATGTTTGATATATAAAATGTCCGTGTAGCTTTAGTTAACAATATGTTTGATATATAAAATGTCCGTGTAGCTTTAGTTAACAATATGTTTGATATATAAAATGTCCGTGTAGCTTTAGTTAACAATATGTTTGATATATAAAATGTCCGTGTAGCTTTAGTTAACAATATGTTTGATATATAAAATGTCTGTGTAGCTTTAAAACTGTCCAAGTAGTGACAGTTAGAAAACGAGACGGCGACCTGCGGCGAGCGGAGCTAACTGCTAACTAAACGGCACCGCTCAGATATATAACGTGACGTATAAAACGAACTGGAGAAGGTGGAGAAGCGGCAGTTTGAAAAATATATAAATATGTTAAAATCACCAACTGACCATCACTCTAACAACTGACCATGTCATCATCACCATCTTCAATGGGAAAATAAATACGAATAAAACTTGTATATCTTTTAAAAAAAACTTTAGAAAAAAAAACTAAGAAAACTAAAAGTAATGTCTATAAAATACTAAAGTTGCTGAACCTTTTAACGTCTGAAACAAATTTCTAACACAACACAAAATGGACGCAGTAGTGAAGAAGACGGAAGTAGAGGAGCTGCTGATCAGCAGAGACCCAACGGTCTCCAGGGGAGCGCCTAGTGGCGCGAGGCACCTTGCGACACGGATTCTGACGCGGTGACGTGATGATGACGTGATGACGTAGCCACGGCTAGCCCCGCCCCCCAACAGCCGGCTGCTTATGGACGACGCATCTTCAACCCCATTAAGAAACATGGAAATATGAACCGCTTAATAAACTGTGCTGGCCTGAAGGCTGCTAGTAATAATAATAATAATTATTATTATTAATTATTATAATTATAATAGGCCTATAGTTACAGCCTGTGACTGTAATGATGATGTAATTGCAAGCAGTCGGTACATCCGCTCCAAGTGGCCGACATGTATAGATGTATACTACTTTATATTTATATATATTAGCCTATATATTATCACACAGTAGACCCTGGCCTTGGCATGACCTTAGTATGTGTCTAGAATAACACACAGCCTCATTATATGTCCTGCTCTACCGGGGAAGCGTCGTCGCGTGGAGGGCATCGCTAAGCCACGCAACCTCCGCGTTATGAATGAATTAATAAATGAATGAATGAATAAATGAATGAATGAATGAATGAAGGACTCCCATGTCTGCCTTAGTATGGACAGTCTTCACGCTGTAAACCGTCACCATGTCATTCATCACAGATGATGCGCCGGCATCACGATGTGCTGTAACGCAGAACATGGCGAGTCTCCCCCCGGGGAGGATCTGGTCCCGAACCGGTCCGGTCCGGTCCGGTCCGGGGACACCTCAGACCCACCCGGGACCCAGGAGCTGGACGAGGAGGACGGGCCTACCTGCACAGCTGCAGGGAGGAGGACCCGGGGTCCGGGGACCGGCTGGGCGCAGACATCATCCCGGCTTCGTCTCCCGGCTCGTTCTCTGGTCTCTGGTCTCTTATGGCGTCTACCTGTCTCACCGCTGCCCCCCTCAGGTGTCCTGGACCACGACGTGAGACTGGAGGCGGTCTAAATGATGGATGACGAAACGGCGGCGCGGTGGACCCGCATCCTCACGGCCTGGGACTGTGGCGGTTTGTTCAGCCGGCGGCGAAGTGCTGGCTATTTCCTGGTGTGTACACACACACACACACACACACACACACACACACACACACACGCGCGCGCGCGCGCGCCGGTAATACCGGTATGGCTACAACTTGGACCTCTGACACACACATATCCAATAGCTGATACTTTTTTATTTATTTATTTTTTAAAGAAAATGTAGTTTCTTTAAAAGTATATTTCTATATTTATATAAAGACATATTGACATAAAAGTATATTTATATATTTACTTATATTTCTATATTTCTTATAACATTAGCCACGAGATTCAGAGAGCTAAGAGGGGATTTCCTTGAGATGCGTGTTTAGACGCGTCGACGCGTCGCTCGGCCAGTAGGGGGCAGCAGAGACCGTCTCTCTGGATCCGGGGAGTCTGGTGGTCCAGACACTCAGAGACCGCCTCTCTGGACCCGGGGGGGTCTGGTGGTCCATCACTCAGACCTGGTTTAAAGGGTCTGGTGGTCCAGACACTCAGACCTGGTTTAAAGGGTCTGGTGGTCCAGACACTCAGACCTGGTTTAAAGGGTCTGGTGGTCCAGACACTCAGACCTGGTTTAAGGGGTCTGGTGGTCCAGACACTCAGACCTGGTTTAAAGGGTCTGGTGGTCCAGACACTCAGACCTGGTTTAAAGGGTCTGGTGGTCCATCACTCAGACCTGGTTTAAAGGGTCTGGTGGTCCAGACACTCAGACCTGGTTTAAAGGGTCTGGTGGTCCAGACACTCAGACCTGGTTTAAAGGGTCTGGTGGTCCAGACACTCAGACCTGGTTTAAAGCCCCTTATTGGAGATGTCCATATAAGGTCATAGTGTATGTCCATCCCAAACCCTTATGCAGTTGGTGAATGAGTGAATGAACAAAAGCCAAAAATGCACAGAATGAACAGCAAGGATTTACTACAAAGACGTTTTATTGAAGTAAAATGACAAATACAATGTTATATACAATGATATATACAATGATATATACAATGATATATACAATGTTATATACAATGATATATACAATGATATATACAATGTTATATACAATGATATATACAATGATATATACAATGTTATATACAATGATATATACAATGATATATACAATGTTATATACAATGTTATATACAATGATATATACAATATAATGATATATACAATGATATATACAATGATATATACAATGTTATATACAATGATATATACAATGTTATATACAATGATATATACAATGTTATATACAATGTTATATACAATGTTTGCAATGAATCGCAAAGACGAGCACACATCTCAACAGAGACCTTAATTATAGACCTAACAATATATCATACAGAGTTTGCAATAAATCGCAAAACACACTCATCTCAAACGAGATATAATAACAATAAGCCAATATTAACATTTATAGGCCTACAGGGTTTGCAATAAATCGCAAAACACTCATCTCAAAAGAGATATAATAATAATATATTAACATATATACAGGGTTTGCAATAAATCGCAAAACACTCATCTCAAAAGAGATATAATATCAATATATTAACATATATACAGGGTTTGCAAATAAATCGCAAAAACACATTCATCTCAAACGAGATATAATAATAATAAGCCTATATTAACATTTATAGGCCTACAGAGTTTGCAATGAATCGCAAAACACACTCATCTCAAACGAGATATAATAATATATTAACATATATACAGGATTTGCAATAAATCGCAAAAACACACTCATCCCAAAAGAGATATAATAATATATTAACATATTGCAATAAATCGCAAAACACTCACACTCAAAAGAGATATAATAATAATAATAATAATAATAATAGACCTATATTAACATTTATAGGCCTACATGGTTTGCAATGAATCGCAAAAACAGACTCACCTCAAAAGAGATATAATAATAATATATTAACATATATACAGGGTTTGCAATAAATCGCAAAACACTCATCTCAAAAGAGATATAATATCAGTATATTAACATATATACAGTATTTGCAATGAATCGCAAAACACACTCATCTCAAAAGAGATATAATAATAATAATATAACAGATATGCAGCATTTGCAATACATCGCAAAAACACACTCCTCTCAGAGGAGAATAATAATAATATGTACAACGTTTGCCATTAATCGCAAAGATAAACACACATCTCAACTGAGATACTTAATTATAACAATTAATATGTTTACCACTCATTCGCCGGGACCAGCTCGTCCACACTGAGCTGTCCATCCCATAATGCAAATCCATACATAAGAAATGACCCCTGGGGTCTACGGGGCGTTTTCCATGGCCCTCATTCACTTCAGTCCTCAAGAAGACTAAACCAGAACAGATTATTACATACATGCAGATTTAGAGAATACGACTGGCTAATATAAAATCATTATTATAAGCAGTGCGCAACGCGAAAGTATACGATACTCAACTAGATGACGTCACCGTGACGCGGGCCTTCATCCAACACATGATGACATGGTGAATACTGGGGCATATGTACAGGTGGCTCCATAACATACACATAACATACATATATCATACATATATCATACATATTAAACATATCATACAGGTTCACAGCTTCTTCATCATCATGATGGTCCCGGGCGGTCTACCAGGGTCTCCACATGGCGAGGGGGGCTGCTGGGGCCGGCGGGGCTCTGCTGGGGGCCTGCTGGTCCTGGTGGGGGGACTGGGGGGACTGG
This sequence comes from Merluccius polli, assembly GCA_030340625.1. Taxonomy (NCBI): domain Eukaryota; kingdom Metazoa; phylum Chordata; class Actinopteri; order Gadiformes; family Merlucciidae; genus Merluccius; species Merluccius polli. Next base: position 15,886 of record JAOPHQ010003603.1, on the reverse strand, counting down.
GGCTCAGCCCGGGGGCCCAGGCTGGACTTGAGGGTCATGAGTCTCTGCTGGATCTGGGGCAGAGCCACGGGAGCCTGGGCGCAGCAGTTGCGGCAGGTCTGGGTGACGGAGGACTGCTGGATGAACTGCTGGACCCGCTGGGAGGCGCCCTGGTCCATGCTGGTCCTGGGCAGCAGGGCGGACACGCGGTCCAGACAGGCTTTGTAGCCCTCCTTGTAGCTGTCAGAGGAACCTGATGGGGGGAGAGGAACACCGTTAGGACTGTCTTATGGATGAAGATACAACTGATGACTAAGATTAAAAGCAGCTAAAAAACAAAATTGTTAAATTAATTAAACTTACTTTTGGCGTTAATTGGCGGGATTTTGCCCAGGAAGCGGACAGTCATCTCCAGGATGTCTGCTTTCTCCAGTTTGGAGTAGCGGGACTTCTGGTGGAAACAAAGAGGAGGAAAAGAAAATGTTAAACAACCATTTTTTTAAACCAGTATCGGTTAATATGGATGCGCATTAAATGCTCCATTAACTGGAGGACGGACTGCGGCTCACCTCTTTGCCCGTGAGGGGGATGATGAGGCTCTTCAGGACCTCCAGGCTGTCGTTGATGCGAGCGCGCCGCCGCTTCTCCATCAACGGTTTCATAGTCTGATAAAAGGAAAGAAAACAAAACTGTTAAAATCACGGAATAGCCCACGAAACACTTTGGAGATGTGGACGAATATCTCCGTATCTCCGTGCGGAGCAGATGATCCTCCTCTTACCTTTCTGAGCTCCAGCGCTTCCTTCCTCCTGGCCACGGTGAGCCGCGGGGAGGACGTGTGGATGTGGTCGCAGGTCATGTTTGGAGACACTGTGCTGGTCTTTGTCTTGAGAGGAGACACTGTGCTGGTCTTTGTCTTTGTCTTAGGAGAGGAGAGGGTGTGTGCAGGGAGGACGTTGCAGTGGGAATGTGTCTCTCTCCACGACGCGCAGGGGTTTATATGCGGGATCCGTGGCGTCGGTGTCGTGCGTCACGGCGACGCCCCCAAGCCGAATCAAAGTGTCCCGAAACTCAGACCTGCTTAGAAAACGACAGGAAAGCATCACATTAAGTGGGGTTACCATCTGTCCTCGGGGTTTTTAGACACGCGTGACAGCCACAGTGCGTGCGTAAAAGTATGAGATATGCCGGCGGCGTCTGTAGTCTGCGTCCAGAAGCCCGAGACGGCTGTGCGTAAAGACGCCTATTACCTTTCCACAGCCGTGAGCTTCATCAGGAGGCTATATCTATATATGTATGGTTATATATATGTATTTATTTATCATTCTTCACTTTATCAGACTGAAGAATGAATATACACTTATGTATACTTTATGGTTTATGATTGTCTTGTTTCACAAGATTCATTTAGGAAATCTTCTTAATCTAGTTAACATTATGTCCTCGTTTTTTTTAAATGCAAATATGAAACATGTTAAATAAACACACGTGTGTAATGTATAATGAATCTAAAATAGTCGACTAAATCAACATACAATGGCTTTCAATGCCCAATTGTCCATTTAATGTTTATAGTGGTTGGCTTTCCATTCAGGTTATGTTAGATGTTTTCTTCACATGATGAATAATGCGTTTCCATGGTTACGATGTTAACTCACGTAACGCACACCACAACAATATTATATGTTGCTTTTAGAAACGCGGGGTGCAATACATCCTGCTGGCACAGGGGTCAGGCTTGGGTTTGTGGAGAAGTTGAGACCAGCAGATCTAGTCCAGACCACGAGTACCATGGACCGGACCCACGCCACGCGGCTCCAGACCACATCTGCTGCTGGGAGATGGAGACAATAGTTCTGCATAGTGGGACCTGAGGGAGTTACTACTCACTGCTCGGTGGATTCGGTTAATGCTGATATTAAATAGTTGTGTTCAATATTTCAAAAGCACTGTTCAATGTCTATTTCAAAAGCCAATATATTTGATCGGGATTGTTAAAACAAATAAACATTAAGTCTGTTTATGACCGTTTGTACGCACAACACAAACAACATGTTTGAGCAATTGAGTGAATTCAAAGAAGATATCAGCAGTTCTTCATATCCTCCTTTCCTTCTCTCGTAGGCTACTTGAAACTCCTGACAAGTTCTTGTTCCGTTGGGTTTATTTTGCATAACGTGTTATAATGTGGTATAATGTGGTATAATGTGTTTGACATTGAGGAATTAGGAGTTGACGCGCGCGATCAAAAGCCATGGAGACTGAAGGGAACCACGCGCGCAGCACGCGCCACGCAGACCAGATGGCTGAGCTCTGGCATCACCAGACCCCCCCCCCCCCGGATCACCCGCCGTATCTACAACGACATGACCCCACCCCCATACACACACATAACACACACACCCCAAACACACACACACCCTCAGCCACCACACCCACCCCCCAAACACACACAGCGTCGTCCCTACATGCACGCACACATTTACGCGCGCTTTTACGCACACACATTTACGCACGCACGTACACACACACTCACTCACACCCTCAGTCACCACACCCACCCCAAACACACACAACCTCGTCCCTACATGCACGCACACATTTACGCACACACATTTACGCACCCACGTACACACACACACATACACACACACAAACAACCCAATTTCAGTGTACAACACATGATCCCCCAAACATTTGTTTGGCGTGGGTTCCCGCATCCCGTCCTCTGGTCCAATAGGATCACCGCCTTTCTGCGCGTTCAAATGCCCCTCAGGTTGACGTGTTGAGGCTTTGTCTGCTGGATGCCGCGTCCACGCCATGCCAGGCTTGTTCAGCCGTCTCCATGGTGTTGTGACGAGACTGAAAACCTAATCTGTTGGCGGGGATGCGCACAACTGATGAGCTAGAGTTGTTTTTTGGAGCCTATTATCATTTTCATTTAATTTGGAGAAACCAGACTAGACGTGGAGATAGAGGACGTTATAAACCAGCAAACTGTCTTTATCCATTACGCCCAACGACCTTTACGCGTAAAAGAATATATTTTACGCGTAAAGGTCGTTGGGCTGCATATTATATTATATTGTATATTATATATAATGCTTGCGGTATTTATGGCTTATCTCGCCTTATAAGAACCTGAGATGAAGTTGAATAGAGATTCATAAATCCAGTCCAGTGTCTCGTTAGGCAGACGGTGGCTGCTGCCTGCTGGCTGCGGAACAAAGCGCTGCCTGTAAGTGATCTGCACACTTGCTGCACGCGTCCCCAAAGCCAAACCCCGCGGGAGATAGAGGGGGAGGAGGGGGGAGGGAAAGGGGGAGGGGGCTATCATTCAAAACAATGTCGTGAGGATCCAGAACTGTTCAGCTTTGCGCTTACGGTTAAGGACTCCTTTTGTTTTCCAAGCTATGTTGGCGTGGGTCACCCATCTGTGCAGGAGGACGGGGTGTGTGGACCGGTCCGTGGTACATGGGACATGGTACATGATACATGCTACATGCTATATGGTTCATGGTACATGGGCTGGGGTCGCTGGGCGGGAGAGGAGCCGCTGGCGTGGTGATGGGAGCTGCAGGCTGGCGTGCGTAAAGACGGCGCGTAAACCTCTGTAGCCATAAACAAAGACACTGAATATACAATGAACATGGACGGTTTACAGGTTTTACGCACAGGCAACGATGTCCGCGTTCAATTCAAAATGGTATTGTAGTTTCAAAAACATTTTGTTTAGAAAAAACTAAAAACCAAATCATCATTATAGTGAAAAGGGATCCGTTCAATCCGTAAACGAATATAAATATAAACAAAGGAAACCCTGCAAAACGTCTTTATAATCCAAATTGAATTATTATTTTTATTAAATTTCATATTCCACTTCACGCATGGGGGGTTTAACTATGGACCTAAGCTAAAAGCTGATATACTTTGTATAATTGAAAGGTTTGCGCTTTAGAGGGAGTCTAGACCTCTGTGGAGAGATATAAAGACACCCGTAAAACGGCGGGAAGACCCTCCCGCCTTATCACCTTATCACGTTATCACCTTATCACTGGGACGCACATGCGCCAACGAGTGGTTTGGTTTGAGGCGTTGTGTTGTGAAGTAGCTTCTGGTTTAATTCAGAATACACACACAGACACACACACAGACACAGACACACAACAACAACAACAACAACACACACACACTGAGAATGTGGACTATATTGAATTGATCATACATGGAATGACATTCTTTAAATAGTCAATATATAAATAAATAGTCTCTATAATGTAGTAAAGGGAAAGCAGTATTGTATATTTGTATGCTGATGAATAAAGGCTGCTGGATACTGTAGACATACAGCAACATGTAGATAGACAACATATAGACAACATTTAGACATATAGACAACATATAGACATATAGACAACATATAGACAACATATAGACATATAGACAACATAGACAACATATAGACAACATATAGACAACATATAGACATATAGACATATAGACAACATATAGACAACATATAGACATATAGACAACATAGACAACATATAGACAACATATAGACAACATTTAGACATATAGACAACATATAGACATATAGACAACATATAGACAACATATAGACATATAGACAACATATAGACAACATATAGACATATAGACAACATAGACAACATAGACAACATATAGACAACATATAGACAACATATAGACATATAGATATATAGACAACATAGACAACATATAGACAACATAGACAACATATAGACAACATACTGTATATAGACAACATATAGACATATAGACAACATATAGACATATAGACAACATATAGACAACATATAGACAACAATATATAGACAACATATAGACATATAGACAACATATAGACATATAGACAACATATAGACAACATATAGACAACATATATAGACAACATATAGACAACATATAGACAACATATAGACAACATATATAGACAACATATAGACATATAGACAACATATAGACATATAGACAACATATAGACAACATATAGACATAGACAACATATAGAAAACATATAGACAACATATAGACATAGACAACATATAGACAACATATAGACAACATATAGACAACATATAGACAACATAGACAACATATAGACAACATATAGACATATATACAACATATAGACAATATAGACATATAGACAACATATAGACAACATATAGACAACATGTAGACAACATATAGACATATCAACATATAGACAACATATAGACAACATATAGACATATAGACAACATATAGACAACATATAGACATATAGACAACATATAGACAACATATAGAGATTTAGACATATAGACAACATATAGACAACATATAGATAGACAACATATAGACATATAGACAACATATAGACAACATATAGACAACATAAAGACATTTAGACATATAGGGGTCTGTGTGTGGAGAATGGACAGTCACATCCCATATGAATGATATAATATGTTCTGATATTAATCTGGTCACATTGGACCAACACCACTGGAGTACGTTTACTCTCTGCAGTCCAGTAATATCCCCATCCAGCGAATACTACAGATTACCTGGAAATGAGAGATATTCAACTCCCATAGAGGATGTGTTCATTATTTGGGGACTTTATACTTTCACTCCACTACATCTCATGTTATTCACATGTTATAATATTTACTTGCTATATTTGACTCAGTTAGTGGGGAATGGTTTCATTGAACCCCAATGGGCCATCAACACGTTTTATCTTAAGGGTTCATGAGTTCAGAATAGATATGAGGTCATTATGAAGTCATTTTGCTTTTGATATGTAAGAATATACTTCTTATCATGTACTGTAATACTTGAGTGCCACATAGTGTGGAGTGGATAGCATGGAGTCGGTGTGTTGCTTCACTACTTGTTCACTTCTTTCAGCCGGAGTATTGTTGAACTATAACTATATAACTATAACTATAATGGTGATGATGACGATGATGACGATGTATGGTATGATACAATATAGGTTAGGATATGATAATGTGATTGTTTATTACACAGGAGGCTATTTACTTGTCATTATTATTATAATGACAACACTAACAGGATACTTAAGGATACAGCAGATTTAAGTAATTAAGTAAGTAAGTCATCTTTATTTATAAGGCACCTTTCCAAACAAAGCAGTTACTTTACATTATAATAGTGCAATAACAATGAGAGGAAACCAGTCAGCAACACAAATGAATTGAAGCAAGTCAAGTACTGCTGTTGATTTGGGGAATTGGGGATTTTATTCTGTCAAAGTCTCATTGGGAAACGACAAGGGTCTAAATAAAGTCATTGTCTAAAAACAACTGTGATATTGATAATACTTTATGTCGGCTTATTTTATGCCTTTTAATTGTTTGAGTTAAAGAGTGTTTTCACCTCCACAGATACAAACTTTATTATTGACGTTGCCCTCATTTATTCATATTATAGTTAGTAGTGCAGTAACTTACAATCACCAAATTAAATGTTTATGTTAAAAATGCATATTTTTTTAAATATCAAATACATTTATAATCTTATTCAGTAATGTTGATACGGACCTAAAAGTGTATGAAAGTCGCTCAGAGTCACAGCCACGTTGCAGGCCTTCATGTTGTAACGTTGGTCTTTGTGTCTGATGTTCTCCATCTTTATCCGCGTTTCCACCCCAAAGCTTTATGACGTGTTACCCCCCAAACCCGTCCAACCCCCCCCCCGCCCTCCCCCCAACCCCGCTCAAACCGCCCACCGCGTCCCACGGTTTTGGCGGCAGGTCCACCAGGACCCCCCAGGACCCCCGCGGTCCACGAGGACCAGCTGCGTCTTTACGCTCACTGGCTGCTAATGTTGATATGTTTTATATGGGAACAATTCGCAAATTTGCGGAATAATGAAAGAGGAAACAACACAATGCATCAAACACGTTGGTAGTTTTTTAAATATGTTTTATTGAGGATCTGTTCTCAATGACACAGAGAAACAAAACGTCTCCAGACACGATTTTTTGGCTTTTACAAAACGTCAATAAATAATGAATAAATACAACATAATACTAAACACATAGTGTTTACTGACTGTTCTTTTGCACAGACCAATTACCTTAAGTCCACAGTGCAAACCTCGTTTTAACCCGTGGGGTTTTACAAAAGTGTTGTCTACAACCAGAGAGGATTGCATCTTACAAAGTCCATAGACTTTACAGTTTTATAGAAAGATCTGCGCTCATGTGTCTTCCGGAAGTCATGAGCCAAATGCTCCGCTTCTTCTTCTTCATCTTCATCTTCTGCATAATAACCGTACGGCTAATACATGGCTTGAGTAATAAATCACAGCCGACATAAATAAATACATGGATAAATATATACAAGAACAGGCGTAGACCCGGTCTACCAGGGTCTCCACATGGGGAGGGGTGCTGCTGGGGCCGGCGGGGCTCTGCTGGGGGCCTGCTGGTGCTGTTGGGGGGACTGGGGCTCAGCCCGGGGGCCCAGGCTGGACTTGAGGGTCATGAGTCTCTGCTGGATCTGGGGCAGAGCCACGGGAGCCTGGGCGCAGCAGTTGCGGCAGGTCTGGGTGACGGAGGACTGCTGGATGAACTGCTGGACCCGCTGGGAGGCGCCCTGGTCCATGCTGGTCCTGGGCAGCAGGGCGGACACGCGGTCCAGGCAGGCTTTGTAGCCCTCCTTGTAGCTGTCAGAGGAATCTGATGGGGGGGGGAAAGACGCGCGGTTAGGAGCTGTTTCCTTTTGGATATCCTTTTCAAACAAGTGACGCCATGTTGTATATTATATGCGAGGTATGGGGGTCATAGAAAGATACTCACTTTTGGCAGGGCTGGAAGGGAGCTCTCTGAGGAACCGGACGGTCATCTCCAGGATGTCCGCCTTCTCCAGTTTGGAGTAGCGCGCGTTGTCCTTGCCCACCAGCGGCAGGATGAGAGTCTTCAGGGACCCCAGGCTGTCGTTGATGCGCGCGCGCCGCTTCTTCTCCAGCAAGGGTTTGAGTGTCTGGAGGGAAACCAAGAGAAGGAGAGGATCGTATGAGACACATGTCCAGAGGATGCACACATAAAAACAAGACTAAACTCAAGTATAATGTTCTGCTCAGTGGTTTATCTCCATCCTCACCTTTCTCAGTTCGTTGGCCTGTTTCCGCTGCGCCACGGTGGACCTGGCGGGGAGAGGCTGGCTGGCCTCCGGGGCGACGCTGGAGGTCATGTCTGGTTCTGGTTCTGGTTGTGGTGAGGGTGCTTGGTGAGGGCAGAGAGAGAGCGAGCTGCTCTGGGGAGGACTTGGAGCTGAAGTGTGGAGTCTGGCCCGCAGCGCGCGCTATTTATCTGGGGCCGGCGCGTCGGGGGGGCGGGGCCACAAGCTATTGTGTGGTGTGTGTGGGAGGGAGAGGCGGCAGTGTGTGGGAGGCTGTGTGTGGGGGGGGGAGGGGGTGACACAGGGGAGCAATGCCTCTGGGACCGAGACACTAGCGGCTCTATCTCCCCCATCTGGTGCGTGTTGTCCCCCCGCGTCCTGCGCTGGTATGCGCTCCTCCGCGGAGGGTCTGGATCTGAGGTCGCTCCTCATTACTATAAGATTTGTTTTATTTCTGAACCTGAACCTAATCCAATACACACATGCGCCTACATCATCACATATTCACCCTAAATCTTATCTACAAATACATAATATATATATATATATATTTATTATATATAATATAAATAATATAACTTGGCTCCAGTTCGTTTTCTGTTCCAGTCTTTGTTGTATTTTTAAATCCAGGAATAAACCTTTAGGCTGCTCTTTTTCCAAAGCCTTTTTTTAATTAAAACCTTTTTTATTCAGTGGCTAAGTGTTGCACTATGGGTGGTGGTAGCCTTAAGATGGAGACAAGGAAATATAGCACAAAATCATAGGCAAATACGAAGTAACATACAAGTTTTTGAACCGCTCAATGTGTTTTATTGTTTGTCTGTCTCTGCGTTGGCGGAGAGATGCTGACAGAAAGACGCAGAGCCGCAACACGCAGCGCGTTAATCTAACGCTGCAATTAATAAACCAGATACCCAAGCCACGCCAAGTATGGATTAACATCTGCTTCAACTCATTGTTGGGTTGTTTCAAATGTCGGGAACGGCATGTTTACCTGGACCAAGGAGGAGGAGGAGGAGGAGGGGCAGGAGGAGGAGGAGGAGAAGGATGGACGAGATGAGCCCATAGAGACTTTCTAGAAAGCGTCCGTTGGATGTTAAAACTTGAATAATTGGAGCCTTTATTTAGGGGAATAGCAAAAAAAATATTTACACACAACAGAAGTCAATCGGTAGTCCACATAATCTATATTCATATATATTCATATATATATTCATATATAGGGACTTTAATCATTATTATTAAACATCATAACATCATAACATGCCTTCAGCATCGTTGGCCACAGAGCCGCTGCGCTGCGGAGGATGCGCTTGGATTCACGCGTTCGGCACGCGCCACAACTGCGCAACAGATGGCGCCTGTTGCCCTCTCTCCCCCATCACCCCTCCCCCCTGGCCCTCCTCTTCCCCCATCCCCCTCCCCCCCCAGTCTCCCCCTCGCCAGCCGCGTGCACTGCAAGTCTGCACGTTTTTTTCTGCAGCCTCTGCTCTGGTTTGGTTCCTCGTCATCCATGTGCTCAGATAGCGTCTTGTTTCCAACTGAAAAAGCATTGTTAGACTACTCCCATCTGCAGGGGGGAGGATGGGGGGGGGGGGGGGGGGGGGGGGGGGGGGCAGGGGGGAGGCTGGGTGGGGGCAGGGAGGTTGTCTGGTGTAGGAGGAGAGGATGAGTCCAACGTTTTTAGCCAATGTTTTGCAGGGGGGGGGGGGTTTCCAACGCCAAAACAGACAAAGGATGTGAAAGGATATTAAGCATTTATAATGTCATTGTTTGTTTATGTGTGTGTAGTTTGAAATGGTTTTACGCGCGACATTGCTTTACGCGCGTCACAGCTAAAGGCGGGAATGCATTAGGCCAACATTGTGGGGGGGATAACACATCATGCTTAGAAACATTAGGCAAAGAAGTGAGACTTTCTGTAACACAACATTTGAAAAATGACCAAATAATTGTTAACGGACGTATAGGCTCTGATCTGATGTCCTGCAGGAAGGTGGTGGTGGTGGGGGGGGGGGGGCCTATAGCCTGGCTGGTGGGAGACGGGCTCTGCAGATAGGCGTGTCCGCATGCGTCCGGCCCCCAGGGGCCCCCAGTAACCGCCACGACGTTCAGCCTGGGAACTGGGCGCTCCGAGATAAGACCAAATAAAACGGGACCCTGCGTGTCGAAGTCCCCGCGTGGGTCTCCATCTGTGCATGCTGATAGGATAGTGGCCCTTTGTTCGGACGATGTGGTCCCAAGTGGGGGACCTGTGGGAAGCGGATCCGATGCGCTTCTTGGGTTGAATAGATCCAGTAGACCTTTATCCCTAATGAGAGGCACATATATATACTGTTTAATTAGAGAGTCAAGTAGCCTATATTACTCTTAATTGTATTTTAGACTTCTTACTCATATACTAATTATAATTTAAGATATAGTCCTACATTCACTAACTGAAATGTATATATTTTTTACTGTAACAAAATAACAAAAATGACTATATGGATATGATACAAAATAAATAAATGCAGAGCTCCGATCAAATAGGACTAAATATTGCCGAGCTACACCTACTATATATATATATATATATATATATATATATATATATATGCTTATATCCAAATCCTGAGTGCATGAATGGTTTGAACATGTATGAAGCATGTCTGCTGCCGCCATCTCATCTCGGTTTCTCTGGATGTGGAAACCAGAGACATTTGTTGTGTGGCGGCTGCTTGCAGACCCGCAAGTCGAACCGCTTCTGTAATCAGCACGAGCCACGAGCCGACATGATGGAGACAGATGGGGTCAAACCCCGAGCTGCTGCTGCTGCTGCTGCTGGGGTGGTGGTGGTGGGTCTGTTTGGAGGCCATGTCTGCTGCTGGTCTTCCACGACCCATACTTCAGTCCAGCCAAAGATATAGCATTTCGAAATAGACTATGGCCAACAATTTTAAATGCATGCTGATATTATTAATAATAATTTTGCAGAGAGTACAATATGCCTCTATGTTAGTTATAACCCAACTCCCAACTTGACAGTGAATGATCCTACAGATCTCTATATTCTTAAGCAGAATGCAATAGAAAATATTAAATTAAACCTCTAAGATGCAGTTAAAAAGATGCATATACTTCACCTCAACATATTTTATTCAATACGCTTCTAAGAAATGATACCAAAACCATAACTTAACAAGAGTTTCATATCCCACTGTGCTCATCAGCTCATTTCCAGCATGAGGCACTTTGGACCACAAAATAACACTTTTGTCATAACAGTCTTCATATTTAGGCCTACATAACACGTTTCAACTGTAAGGTATGGCCTTGGTGGATGATGTCATCAAGAAGGTCCCACAACTTCAGCAGCCTCCTATCAGCTGTTCGCCGCAGGGACACTGATAGGCGGTCAAATGAAGACCTTGCATCTCACACACACACACACACACACACACACACACTCTCTGAAGTGAAGTGCTGAGCTGGATTTCACCACCTCCACGCCGGCCTCCACCTGCTTGGTTCTGCTCTGTATTGTATGTCACCTCCACAATGGGTGGAGATATCTGATGGACCCCTTGGGGGGGGGGAGGGGGGTTGTATAGTCCTCCTGTTGTCACATGTTGTATCTGACATCTGTATGTCATGCTTTAAATCCTGCAGTAGGAAGCGCCCTAAAGAGTGGAGCCAAACTGCTGAACTAAAGTGTATAACCATGTCATAAATTGTGCAATAAATGGTACATCTATGACATGAATGATTTCACAGAACTAATATACTGAATCCATAAAGTCCACTTTGCTCAGCACTCAGTCGTCCTCACGCTGGTCTGAACTCATTGTGTGTTGCGTATCAGTATATAAGTCAGGTTTTAGATCATTAAGGACCAGGTGGGGGGTAAGACATCTTGCTCAATGATACCTACAGGTAGACAGCGGTGTTTGAACCCAGAACCTTTTGTCTGGGAGTCAAGATCAGATAATCAGATATTCCCAGATAGGACATTTGGGTGTCACAAAAGAAAGTAAAGGACAGTAATGTAGATAAGTAAAAAGAGACATAAATATGACTTCAAATAGGGATAAAACACACTTCACCACTCCAGCCTAACGAGGTTTCTCTCCTTAAACATCATGGCTGCTATCAATAGGAGTCTGCTATTGTGAAGCACAAGATGATGGCAACACAGCAGTGGACAGGAAGTTAGTGCAGCAGTGCTATCGGGTATATTTATCCATAACACTTTAGTTTGGGTTCTTATTGGTGTGACTTACATGTGAGCTTCTGTTTCATTAAGCTGTGATGGGTCTTTCCAGCCTCAGACAGATATACATGGAGGCTGCAGAAACTGATAAATGCCGAAACATTTCTTCATTATGATGTATTTTGCAAATGCAAATCAGTAGACATCTACAGACAGGACAAACGACAATCAACAGACACAAATTGTTGTTGATTGAAATTGAATTGAATTGAGTTTAACATTTTGATGTATAATAATAAATAATATATGCACAGCCTGCCCTCACCAGGAAGCGTCATATCTTGAAACAATATTTGTCAAAGGATACAATACAATAACACCCAAGAGCTTATTTCCATCTATATATATATCTATATATCCAATAGATATATAATCTACAGATGTCATTGTATGCACCTCAACCACAATCTCATTGCTGCATGTTGTGGGCTCAGTCCTTCTTCATAGGATTTCCATCGGTCCATGTCCATTAGAGATACATGGTTTGATGAGATGCCTCAGACCGGTACATTATCCAAACCCAGGAGGAAAAAAGTTTAAGCTTTAGAGACGAGACTCATATGAAGGGTCAGCCTAACTGCAGAATTAAAATAATAAAACCCCACTGTCTCACAGCCATGTTTGGTGGGTCTGGTTCTGGCTACACTGCAGAAGGGTTCGTTGTGTGATGGGCCTCATGGGGAACAGATACAGATTATTTATTATAGTTTTGAGCTCAGCTTGTTCCCCTCATGAAGCCTTGGAATGAACTATTGGGATCTTTCTGATCTTTGATTTTATATTCTTCAGTTTCTGCTTCTGCCAACACAGCAAGATGACGTAGTTTCCATAGTTGTTGGTCTATTTGCCTTCATTTGTATTTTTGTTTTGCCTCCGGTTAACGCGGTGATGTCATCACTGAAAAAGAGTGTATTGTGAAAAGCAAAAGCGACTCTTCATCACCCGCTCCCCACCGGTATCCAGTCTACACTCTGCTGCTGTGGGGAAGCAGAGTGTGTGTGTGTGTGTGTGTGTGTGTGTGTGTGTGTGTGTGTGTGTGTGTGTGTGTGTGTGTGTGTGTGTGTGTGTGTGTGTGTGTGTGTGTGTGTGTGTGTGTGTGTGTGTGTGTGTGTGCGTGTGTGTAGTGGATTCAACAAATGAAACAATGCCTGCTCAGGACCTCGGAGGATGCTGATGCTGAGGGGTGCAGGGTCTGTTAGGACCAGGATGCTGATGCTGAGGGGTGCAGGGTCTGTTAGGACCAGGATGCTGAGGGGTGCAGGGTCTGTTAGGACCAGGATGCTGATGCTGAGGGGTGCAGGGCCTGTTAGGACCAGGATGCTGATGCTGAGGGGTGCAGGGTCTGTTAGGACCAGGGGGATGCTGATGCTGAGGGGTGCAGGGCCTGTTAGGACCAGGATGCTGATGCTGAGGGGTGCAGGGCCTGTTAGGACCAGGATGCTGATGCTGAGGGGTGCAGGGTCTGTTAGGACCAGGATGCTGATGCTGAGGGGTGCAGGGTCTGTTAGGACCAGGATGCTGATGCTGAGGGGTGCAGGGTCTGTTAGGACCAGGATGCTGATGCTGAGGGGTGCAGGGTCTGTTAGGACCAGGATGCTGATGCTGAGGGGTGCAGGGCCTGTTAGGACCAGGATGCTGATGCTGAGGGGTGCAGGGCCTGTTAGGACCAGGATGCTGATGCTGAGGGGTGCAGGGTCTGTTAGGACCAGGATGCTGATGCTGAGGGGTGCAGGGCCTGTTAGGACCAGGATGCTGATGCTGAGGGGTGCAGGGCCTGTTAGGACCAGGATGCTGATGCTGAGGGGTGCAGGGCCTGTTAGGACCAGGGGGATGCTGAGGGGTGCAGGGCCTGTTAGGACCAGGATGCTGATGCTGAGGGGTGCAGGGCCTGTTAGGACCAGGATGCTGATGCTGAGGGGTGCAGGGCCTGTTAGGACCAGGATGCTGATGCTGAGGGGTGCAGGGTCTGTTAGGACCAGGATGCTGAGGGGTGCAGGGTGCAGGGTCTGTTAGGACCAGGATGCTGATGCTGAGGGGTGCAGGGCCTGTTAGGACCAGGATGCTGATGCTGAGGGGTGCAGGGCCTGTTAGGACCAGGATGCTGATGCTGAGGGGTGCAGGGCCTGTTAGGACCAGGATGCTGATGCTGAGGGGTGCAGGGCCTGTTAGGACCAGGATGCTGATGCTGAGGGGTGCAGGGCCTGTTAGGACCAGGATGCTGATGCTGAGGGGTGCAGGGTCTGTTAGGACCAGGATGCTGAGGGGTGCAGGGTGCAGGGTCTGTTAGGACCAGGATGCTGAGGGGTGCAGGGCCTGTTAGGACCAGGATGCTGATGCTGAGGGGTGCAGGGCCTGTTAGGACCAGGATGCTGATGCTGAGGGGTGCAGGGCCTGTTAGGACCAGGGGGATGCTGATGCTGAGGGGTGCAGGGCCTGTTAGGACCAGGATGCTGATGCTGAGGGGTGCAGGGTCTGTTAGGACCAGGATGCTGATGCTGAGGGGTGCAGGGTCTGTTAGGACCAGGGGGATGCTGATGCTGAGGGGTGCAGGGCCTGTTAGGACCAGTACACTCGCTTCCCAAGCCTAAAGCAACGCTGTCTGCGTAAAGCATCTGACGCGGTGGTGACCAAAAATGTTTAAAAAAAAAAAAAAAAATGTTTTGAATAGCCTGCCTCCTAAGGATGACGTCACTGCGTTTTGCCGTCTGCCGCGTCCTTTGAAACCACGTGCAAACAAATGAGATAACTTCTTATGTCCTCCAGACTAATCGGAGACTATGTGAGACTGGTCTAAATGTCCATAGCCTAATTCATCTTTTAGATGTATTAAGAGTAAAATAATAAATAATCTCATTACAGCTATAGGCCAGTATTTGTTTGAAGACATAACAGAGTTTAGGGTCGTTGAAATTCAGAAGCATTTCGCGCAATTGAAAACCAAATCTTCAGACCTGTTATTAACATCAGTTTTATTAACCTACTTGCAAAACTTGAAACAACTTAAATCCAATTCTGTTAATATCTCTTTAATATCTTTTGTTTAGGCCTATATCAAAATAGCATCCCATGTGATGTTTAAAAACCGAATAGTCTTCCAGGTTGTCGCCATGTGCTGGAGACAAAGACGTTTGAAACCGAATAAAATAAGATCAGATTAATGAACATTATATCGCGGACGATTTTATCCAAAACGTCTTCCTCTAACCAATACCTCGAGTGCATGCATGTTTTGCATGGGTGGTCCATGTGGGAATCAACCCTGGCAACGTTAATGCCTTGCTACTGTTGTTCAGTAATACAATGCAACTTATTACAATATTATATAGCCGTTTGTGTAAAATATATTTTATTATTGTGGTTTGCTGCCATTCAATGCGCAGTTGCTCAGGTCAACAGAATGGAAACCGGACCCTCAGACAATAATAATAATAATAATAATAATAACAACAACAACAATCATTATCATCATTAT
>JAOPHQ010003602.1:0-36292 GCA_030340625.1 Merluccius polli | reverse complement strand
AATAATAATAATAATAATAATAATAATAATAATAATAATAATGATAATGATAACAATGCAACTGAATTGATGTGTCCGCCCAAACATAATGACATATGACGTGCCATGGAGTTGGGCACAACCACACTAAACCGTACGATAACTTTCAACATATTAATATTATTATTATTATTATTATTATTATTATTATTATTATTATTATTATTATGTATTTATTTATTTATTTTATGATGATGAATGGCCCCTCTTTCGTGTAATTCCTGGTGTATTTGATGTCGTCAGATGTTGGGTCAGCTGAGCTCAGCGCTGTGATGTTCAACACGGCGGCTGTTCAGCGTCACACACTTCCGGCCGCGGCCTCGTCGGACGGCGGCGTGACCGTCGGATACTGCCCCTTATTTTGAACACAAATAAATGTCCAACTCGGACCAAAAAAATACAATAAAAGGCACAAAAACGAGTCCTATAATGGCGCCGTGGGGCCCCACACACACACACACACACACACACACACACACACACACAGGCGTACAATGGAGATGGAAAACGTTGTGTAGGCCTGGAGACAATGGCCCCCACTGTGCAGCCATCATGCTCATCTCTAGGTCTGCATGGTGTGAAGGCCTGCTTACACTACATCTACATACTACCACCGGCAGACCCCTTGCTTTCAGACGACCACATTAACCTAACAAGATTATTCAAATCCTCTTACATTTACATTTGAACCAGGCGCCACATTGTAAAAAAAAAAAAAAAACCCTGAAAAACCTGAAGACATTTTCACAAGTCTGGTGACGGCCCAATGACCCCCGCGTTGAACAGGAACCCACCGCTGACCAAATGGTGGGAGGAGGTGCTACTTTCAACAACCCCACAGTATGTACCCATGAGTCCCGCTGGTTGGCTTTGATAAACCGGGCGCCTCCGGACCAAGACCAACCAGGTAGAGGGTCTCCGTCTGCTGACCCCCTCTCTTACACACAACACGCTGGGGATGAGGTCATCCACAAAGGGGACAGTTTTCTACTACCAGTGGGCAAAAACTATTGTTGTCTTTCCTTTTGGTGGTCATAAGTTAGGAATGGGGCGTCACAGTGGCATGTTGCCTGGTATGCGCCCCTCTCTGTCACTGTCACTGTACCTCTCTCTCTTTCCCTCTCTCTCTCTCTCTCTCTCTCTCTCTCTCTCTCTCTCTCACGCACGCACACACACACACACACACACACACACACACGCACACGCACACGCACACACACGCACACACACACACACGCACACACACACTCAGGTAGCAGTTACTCCAGACTGGGTGCAGCTGTTACTTTGCGTGTGGTGTGTCGAGCAGATGAGTGGAAGGAGAGCGAGCGAGAGAGAGAGAGAGAGAGAGAGAGAGAGAGATAGACGGAGAGAGAGAGAGAGAGAGAGAGAGAGGAGGTTGGCATGACACTCTACCAAGAGAGAGAGAGAGAGACAGAGAGAGAGAGAGGGAGAGAGAGAGACAGAGAGAGAGAGAGACAGAGAGAGATAGTCGGAGAGAGAGAGAGAGAGAGAGAGAGAGAGAGAGAGAGACAGAGAGAGAGGGAGAGAGAGAGACAGAGAGAGAGAGAGACAGAGAGGGATAGTCGGAGAGAGAGAGAGAGAGAGGAACTTTCAGTTGACTGCTGACTGGTGGGTCAAAAGACACCAATAAAACGTCCAAAATCAATACTTGATGCAAAACACTATTGCTGCTACTCCTACTCCAATAGTCATATTGATTACATTGTATAAAAAAAGAAAAAAAAGTATGACCATTATTCATATCTCTTGTCTTTCATTCTTTTTTCTTTAAGCTTAATATGTAATGATAATAATTAGGCTAATAATAATGTATGAATAATGCATCAACAAAGTGAGTGAGCAAATTTTACAGGCCTGGGCTACTTGTGGCTAAATAAACCAGCTAACCGAATGGCCTCCAGCCTAGTTAAGGAGAATAACGAGCTGTTTGAATAAACTATGAGGCCACTAGACCTGTATGCTAGAAGCGATCCCATAGTTATGCCCCTAAACTCGACTACAGGCCCTTTGGCACCAAAAGTAGTTTCATTTAGTTTGAGCCTGTAAAGTCAGTTCGGTTGTCAGTTAGGAGGCCCATTCTTTTATGACTACTATAACTCCACCGCTGGCCTTTCGGTTGGGTTCCTATCGAACATGTATATGAAGAAACCACATGTGCGTGTGTAAGATCCCAGCCTGAGCTCTGCAGCCAAACAGGCCCACTGCCGACACATTCATCTGAGGTCAATTCAAGCAATATCCCTCGCAACCCCAATAAAAGACTGACTTGGCTAATACCCCCCCCCCCCCCTCCCCCCAAGCACCAACCCGTCCCAACCAGCCAAACTCTGAAGCTGTTTGTTCATCAAATTCATACCACATGGTCATTTTGGACAATTTTACAACAAGACAAAGGTCCGCTATGTACTGCGTATACAATATATAATAACCAACTATACTTTATTGTCCAGCTTGGGCAGGAGATTAGCTTTTGGCCTCGCCTCACAGACACTAAAAACAAGAGTACATTACAATCAGATAACACAAACAATTACATACAAATGTTGCATGCGTTTCACGGCAGCAGTTCATCAGGTCTGCAGCGATTGTATTTACAATCCCCCTTTTGTAGAATCGTTAAAAAGGAGAACAAGTGTCCACGTGAAGAAGATGTATATGCCGGATCGATAAGGACGCCATGGGGGTGGCAGACTACTGAGAGCTGAGAAAGCGATGGAGAAGTACGTGTGCTTGACTCAGGGATAAAGTATGGCACGCTGCCATTGAGAACAAAAAAAACAATCTTGGCGAATACCCAGCGGCGTCGACGCTGTGGGCATTAAAGAACTCGACCTGCAACATCCCAGGGAGGGGAGTCACACACACACACACACACACACACACACACACACACATACACACACATCAGCGTACTAATTTCAGGTTTTATATCATTGCTTCGCATGAGAAGCAGTGAACCCTGTGTTCAGCTCACAGCGGCGTATCGCGCAATCACACAACCTGTGTTGTTCCAAGTCTGCGAGGAGCTAGCCGGGTCATGTCAGCTGACTGTTCTGCTTCCGGCAAAGTGTGTGACTCCCTCGACACACAGAAAAAAACAGCCTGATGTCAGCCTGAATCAAACCCAAAACAGAGAATATATAAACAAGAAAAGGATGTTTTAAAAGAATAGCAAAACCGGCCGTGTGGCACACACCCACCCACACATTAAGGTCACAGACAACAAACCCTGCGACCGGGCCAAGTGTGTCATACATGGTGGCAGTGGTTGGCTGCTGTCAGATGTGAACATTTTGAACGCGACATGTTGAATGACGAAACATGTCCAATCGCCAACTCCACCCAACATTCTGTAGTTGGGTGTCGGCGCCCCAAGGAGTCGGGCCTTACAGCTAAACAGCGGAAAACTGCGCTGAGCGTTGCATGGACTGAGGAGCGGCGGTCTTGGGATAGTGGGGAAGTGCTAGAGGAAGATGGTGTACGGTCGGTGTTGTGTCGGGTGATTCATCAAGCATCAGCAGTCGCTAACGCAGCGTCGGTGATGAGTCATCGAATAGGGCTGGTGGTCATGGCAACCGGGGAGTCAAATAGATCAGACGCATCCAGACTCGCGTCTTGGTGTTATTTTCCTGAAACGCTGCAGACAGACAGACAGACATGCAGACAGACAGACAGACAGACATGCAGACAGACAGACAGACAGACAGACATGCAGACAGACAGACATGCAGACAGACAGACAGACAGACAGACAGAGATTGATCGATATATAGATACATGAAAGAGTGCCAACCTAAATATTTCCCAAGAGATTCATATTCTTAATCATAGACGTAGAGATGATGTAGTAGATGATGTCTTTGCAAAATGACACCAATAACATTAAATAGTTTGTGTGTGGGTGTGTGTGTGTGTGTGTTTGTTAGGAGGGGGGGGGGGGGGGGGGTTGGAAAGGCGACTGTGGTCACACCCATGGACCTGTGTTCCTTTGATAAGCTAATCACATTTAGGTTCACAGCCACAGTGAAGGTAACTTACTCAACATTACAATGTCAGGCAGTCTATTCAAATGTATGCCTTGCTGGGGGTAGATAACATTGCAAATAAAGCACATTTGGCACAATGCGGCGCTCCCTCAGCCGCTGTCCCACTGGGCCAAACTGATTTGAACGTAAACCACTCATTTACAACTATCTGTGAGGATCTCACTTGTAAATGAAGTCTTTATCTTGGAGGATTGGGTGGGGAGACTTTGCCTGAATGCCAAGACCCCCCCCCCCCCCATAATTTGCACCCTACTTTCACACCTTCACTTCTACATTTCAACCACAAACCAAACCAGTTTCACCCAACCCTTGCTTTGAAGTCAACGCTGAATCAAAAACACGTGTAAACAAAAGTTAATCCTAAATAATTGCTTTGTTCCTATAAGACAGCTAAAGGCATAGCTAAAGGCAATAAAAAAATCCAGTGTTATTATTTTTTAGGGAGGGGGACACATTATGCGGTTACACCAACACACACACACACACACACACACGCCACAGTCAGGCCGGTTTTTACATCCGGGTCACTATGGGAACTCTGATGCAATCTATGACGCAAACGGATGCGAGTCATACATCCGTCAACACGTTTGTTAATCTTTTGCTTTCCATTGAACGAAATAAAAATGAACACATTGACGTATTTATGTAGACCTGTACACGTTTACACCGATGGTTTACGAATAAAATAATAAAAACAAAAAGGACATCCGTTGGCTGCTGTCGATATCTAGTTTGTATTCTTCGTCCGTAGCCATTATGTGCTCTAATGCCACCTGCTGGTGGAGAAAGGCATGGAGACATGGGATCACTCATCTGACCCCACCATCAGTCTTGGAAGATGTTGAGATGGTTGTTTAGCTTCAGGAGTGTTTCATTGTGTTCATGTCGTTAGCCTACCCCCCAAATAAACACAGGCCACTGATGAGTCTTTGTACACCTTAACCCTTTTAGCCTGCCGTCTCTTATTGTACAGTCTCTCTTGTAAATATATGTATCTGCACATGTTATTATGCAGCTCATACTTTAGATTTGTATCACTGGACTATCCTTGCGGTTTAGTTTTTTATCTCTACTCTGTGTTTTGTGAAGGTAACCCTCGCCTTGTCATGAGCATTTCCCTGTACAGTTATCGCTCATTTGGTAACAAAACACTTTGGGTTTGTGAAAACACGCTGCAGGCCTAATGACAGGACATGGCGTCTACATCCCAAACCTTTCAGCTCGTCTCCAGATAACGCCCAGCCCTTCTGGGTTAGCCAGTATCTACGTCTTTGTCTGTGTTGTGTCTGTGCTATGCACCGTGAAGGACGCTGCTGTGGGCTGAGCATTCTGCTCAGAGGTGAAACCGCCTCAGCAACATTTTCACCCAACAAATATTTGATTGAATGAATCATGAATGAATCATGTTTGGTTGTGCGGTACTCTGCGACATTGATTTATGTCACTGTTTGTCTATTTACTAATTGTTGTTGTGTTAGTTGCACTGTCACTGCAAATGTCCCCTGGAGGGACAATAAAAGCTCTGAACTGAACTGAATTAAATGTTTGACGTTTTGCTTTTCACCTCAATGCCATCAAACTGTCAGATGATTTGTTTTAAAGTCGCTTTCCTTTTTGAAATGAACTTAAAGAAGTAATGAGTCCAATACCAGTTTAAAGGTTTTTACTTTTACCAAAATAAAAAAACAGAATATAAAATAAACATTAAAAAAATTGTGAAAAGTAGCGATATAATTCAATTTTTTGAAACAATTACAGTGCATTTTATATTAAATATTTCCAGCCACATATATATTATATTATATCTATTCTATTGTGAATGTGGTCCAATCAGGTAATGAGTGGATTATGACACTCACAGCAGGGGGGGGCAGAGTTTCTCTTTCCTTTACCATTTTTACAGACAGAAGACATCGATGATGCAAGTTGATTACGTACCAGAAAAAGTGATTGCCAACCTACTGTATATACAAAGCAAGGCTTTTGGTGAACCCTGTTTCCGTATAAGGTGCGTCTTTTGGTCCTGTGCATACATTTACAGAGGTAGCAAAACTCACACACATCAAGAGAAAGGCACGTGAATCACAGAATTAAACCCTCCCGAGTGAAAGGTATCATTTTTAGATTTAGACCTGCAGTGCTGCTGCCAAAACTCATGTGAGTTTAAGAATGTGAGAATACAAACCTGAGTACTTTACTTGGTGAAACTGGATTTTGAGGGAGTGTGAGAGGAAGTCACATTGATCCCAAAATATTGCTTTTACAGTAACAGGAAACAGATGTGGTCCTTTGTACATAAAAATACATTAAAAAAAACATAAAAAAACAGAGTAGAGTCCATCCTCTACCTGTGTAACCTTCTAGCAAGGCTTTGAAAGAAAATGCTTTTTTCCATGTTTCCCATTGCCCCGCTATTAAGCACCTATCTTACCCCTACACCTCTCTTAAGAATAATGTACACCTGGGCCTGGTAATACAGGCATGTTTACTGTGAAAGGGTTTGCATAAGGAAACATTTAACACTTACTTTTACATTATGTGGAGCCAAACCTCTCACACTCTTCATTCTTTTTTTCTCTACCGACATTAAAGTGCACTTTTTCTTCTTAGATTAAAATGCTACAAAAAAACCCGACAATGATAATTCCAGTGAATCGTGTCACCCATCAGTCCTAACTGTCCTTTATGTGGGGACCGCCACGTCGCCCCGCTTCTTCCTCTCCTCCTCCTCCTCCTCCTCCTCCGCCCTCTCCTTCTACCCAGTCGTCCTCCGTCAGGGCCCACGTCTGGATATGTCCGCTCGCCATACACGTGAAGATCAGGGCCCCTAAGGCGTTGACCCCGGCGGCCACCCAGAACACCTGCCTCCAGCCGGTCAGGGAGTGCTGCCACCCGGTGGACGAGAGGGTTCATTACATTAAAGACAACACTGGACACACATGCCCTGGCCTACACATTTATTTCTCCAGATGTAAGAAAACAACATGTTTGTTTAGTACAGAGCCCCAACAAATGTCATGTCATGTTTTTAATAGGTAGGCTACTTCAGTGAAAATGAAAACTGTGATGCAAAAATGATCATTCCCATAAATAGCGAATCATATCGCAACTGCAATATCTGTAAAAATAATTGCAATATGATTTTTTTACCATATCGTTCAGCCCTACTCTATATGGTATTATTGTGATGTTAATCAATGTCTCCGTGGTAAGTGTGAAGAAGAGGAGGTGACAAGGAAGGGGGGGGGGGGTGGTCTTACGTCTTCGGTGAGGTAGCCCGTGACGATGGGAGCCAGGACCCCTGGGATGGTACCGAAGGTGTTGGTGATCCCTAGCAACACACCCGCGTACCTGGGGACAGAACCAACCACAGAACCAATTCAGTCGTACAGAAGTTTGTACTGACAGAAGGAGGGGACGTGTACAAAGGAGGGTTTTTCGGCCGAAACACTTATAATCATAAACCCTGACAAATGTAGAACCCACTTCAAGCTTCGACAACAACAATACTTCCGTCTTCGATAAACCTCTCCAATGCGTGTTTGTAAAACCACACCAGGTAAATACATGATTATATTAGACATGTAAAACATGCCACAAAAAAGACAACTCTCTCTTCCATTAAGGTCAGGAACACATTGGACAAACAAAAAACAACAACATCATTTCAGTTGCATAGAGCTATTTGGATAATTTCTAGTTCTGAGTGGGTCCTCCACTCCAAATCTTAATGGCGTGAAGATAAATGCTAGTGCCGTACAAATAAACACATTCGCGAACCTCCTCAGCTAGCGTTTCTGTGATCGGCTCGATTTCACCGTCGGCGGAATAAACCAGAAAAACTAGCAGGAAGGAAAACGGGATGAATCAGTCACTCGGGGTTTGCAGTGGCACGTAGCGGTTTTGTAAATGAATAGCGGATGAGAAGCAAATCAATATCAACGTCACGTAGAGACCCACCACCCGCCCACCTACAGTGGCTCTTCGACACAGAACTAGGCTATAGTTCACTGTTCACCCTTGCAGGCTATAAACACACACACAGAGCCCCCCCCTTCAGGCAGGCGAGTGGGCAGAAGACTAACAGTGAAGCCTCTACCACCCAGCAGTCGTCATGGGAAATACCAGAGTGAAATAATAAAAAAAAAAAAATAATTCAGATCACTGGTTATGAGCGTCGTTGCAGGAGACACTCACCGGGGGGCGATGTCGAGCTGGTTCACGAAGACGCCGGCGGCGCTGGTCCCGCCCAGGGTGGACGACACGGTCAGCAAGGTGACCGCTGGGACGGCGCTGCAGCCGGCGTAACCCACGGCAACCAGACACACTGCCGGCAGCAGGAGACCTGGGAAGAAGGAGGAGCAGGAGGAAAGAGAGAGAGAGACAGAGGGAAAGAGACAGAGAGAGAGAGAGAGACAGAGGGAAAGAGAGAGAGAGAGAGAGAGAGAGAGAGAAGAAGGGGAGAGGCGGTTGAATATGTGCAGGAATCGTTTGGAGAGTTAATGCAGTATCTAGAAACGCCACATGGGGGCAGCACTGCACCACTGGCTGTTCCAGACCACGCACACACACACAAACACAAACACACCTGACACACACTGCGATCACAGGCATGGGCAGACCCATGACAAAGTGGGCGTGGTCTCACCTGTGATTGTGAACAACTTGCGCACCGTCACGGTGCTGAGTGTGTTCCTCTCGATCAGCGCGTCCGCCGTGAAGCCGGAGAGCACCGAGAACAACAGAGCGCCCAGGTAGGGCAGCGCCGACAGGAAGGCATTCTGGCCCAGAGAGAAAGGGGGGGGGGGGGGGGGGGGAGAGAAGAGAGAGAGAGAGAGAGAGTTGGGAGAAAGAGGGGGAGAGTTACATAGAGAAAGAGGAAGGGTGGGGGGACGAGAAAGGAAGGACTCCTTTTCGGTACAGTCACTTCCATATTCTGACCAGTTTCCAAACATTGAAAAAGGTCACAGTCCTTTTACATACTGACACCGTTTTCATGGGGAGATAAACAGCAAATAAACAACAACAACAATAACAAAAACTGTCATTGTGCGCCAAGTGTGCCATGAACTCACCGACGAAAGCTCAAAGTGCAGCACGTTGGCCATGTAGGTGGGCATGGTGGTGAGCAGGGTGTAGTAGGACCAGTTGGCGCACATCTGGCAGAGGATGATGGCCCACAGAGGCCCAGAGAGCGCCATGCGCAGCACCGGCACCGACCAGCCGTGGCCCGAACCCTGGACACACACACACACACACACACACACACACACACATACACATACACATGGACATACACATATACATACACACACACACACACACACCAGAGAGAGGAGGGACACACACACACACACACATGGACACACACACACACACACACACACACACACATGGACATACACACATACACACACACACACACACACACATGGACGCACACACACACACACACACACATGGACATACACATACACATGGACACACACACACACACACACACACACACACACACATGGACATACACACATATGGACATACACACACACACACACACACACATATGGACATACACACACACACACACACACACACACACACACACACACACATGGACATACACACACACATACACGGGGGAGGTCAGAGGTCAAGGTCTAGTCAAAGTCTTTACCATGCAAAAAAAAAGAGGGGTTAAAGAGAGAGAGACTCACTAATAACCGACGGCCGGCGTTTTTAACAAATTACACTCAAATACAATAATAGCTCGTAAAATCTGACCTATAGCACTTTTAATATGTATGCTTTGGGGTACCTGCGCTCCGATCGAGTTGATGATGTAATTCTTTTCCTCTTCGCTGATTCGTGGATGGGTGCGCGGGTCGTCAGACACCAGGATGAACCAAAAGACTGCCCACACGCAACCACTACTGCCTGAGAGAAAGAGAGAGAGAGAGAGAGAGCGAAAGAGAGAGAGAGAAATATATAGTGAGATAGACAGGCAGGCAGACAAAACAGATAGACCAACTGACAGATAGGTAGATGATAGAAATGTTCTGTATGACGCTTGTGTATGTCTGTGTGTGTGTGTGTGTGTGTGTGTGTGTGTGTATGTATGTATGTATGTATGTCTGTCTGTCTGTCTGTCTGTCTGTCTGTCTGTCTGTCTGTCTGTATGTATGTATGTATGTATGTATGTATGTATGTGTGTATGTCTGTATGTCTGTATGTATGTATGTATGTATGTCTGTCTGTCTGTCTGTCTGTCTGTCTGTCTGTCTGTCTGTCTGTATGTATGTATGTATGTATGTATGTATGTATGTATGTATGTATGTATGTGTGTATGTCTGTCTGTCTGTCTGTATGTATGTATGTATGTATGTATGTATGTGTGTATGTCTGTCTGTCTGTCTGTATGTATGTATGTATGTATGTATGTGTGTGTGTATGTCTGTCTGTCTGTCTCTCTGTATGTTTGTATGTATGCGTTACCACAGATGTAGAAGACGGCGGGCCAGCCCAGTGTCTGGCAGATGTAGGCGGTGAGCGGCAGGGCCACGAAGGCCCCGAAGCTGGCGCCCGACGAGGCGATGGCGGTCAGGGTGGAGCGCTCCAGCGGGGGGGCCCAGCGTGCAAACATGGCCATCATGGCGGGGAAGGTCACTCCCTGGGTGGAGGGGAAAATGGCATTCCTTGAAATAAACCCCCCCCCCCACACACACACACACACACACACACACACACACACACACACCGTCGCGCTCCCTCACCTCTCCGAAGCCCTCCAGGGCCCTGAGGGTGAACAGCCACCACCCGCTGGTGTCCCGCGCGGCGAGGGGCGTGAGCAGGGTGAGCGCCGCCGTGCCCAGCACCCCCCCCCCCAGGTAGGCGGAGCCGCCGTAGTGGCCGGCCAGGTAGCCGCCCGGGATCTGGGTGAACAGGTACCCGAAGAAGAAGGCCCCCAGGAGCCAGCCCTGGGTCTCGGCATCCCACGGATACTGGGGACCCTGGGGTACAGGAGACCAATAAAAAGGGTTGGTGGTGGTGATGGCGATGGCGATGGCGGTGGTGGTGGTGGTGGCGATGATGTTAATGTTAGAGATACATATGATAAACCCTTAGCACTCCATGGAAAGGACTTAAAGGATATAAAATGTTGGAAAACAAACAAACAGACAGGGGTGAAAGGTGAGTGGTCTCACCGCGTCAGGCAGGACGACGGGTTTGCTGCTGTTGACGCCGGCCGGCAGCGGACAGGCGGTCACCACGGTGGCGTTGGGCGCCGGCTCCGCGTCTGTGTGGTTCACCATGGCCACCATGGCGACGCTCAGGTTGACGCGCAGGCCGTACACCACGGAGAAGCCGAAGAACATCATGGTGGCCAGGGTGTAGCGGGCCGAGCCGCATCGCGCCGGTACTGCGGGATAGTCCGGCGGTTAGTGTGCGTTCGCACTGCCGGCCCAAAGGTTCCGGGTTCGAACCCTTAATGTCTGCCATTAAGTCTCCTTGGATACAAGTGCCTGCTAAAAGACTCATGAATCAAACTGCTATAGATAGTTGAGTAGTGTTTAAAGTGTTCCTTTCAATTAATATTGAGTCTGGAAACATGAAACATATTAAAACCGTCTCTATTAACGTTTTGCTGTTAATAAGTAATGCAGTGAGCAGGGTTCACTTGTATTTCCCTTTTCCCGATAGCTGTTAGTTCCTGTTTCCAGTATGAACGCATGTCAGCATGCGCTTCTGCCGCTCTAGGTAAAAAAATGCCACATAACCCAAATTGTTCAGTGCAACGCTATATATGACGCAATATGTAAGCGTTTTGCAGATTCATATTCAAATAACGCACCACACAGGTCTGCATAATGACTCCACTAACCTAATTTACAGCAGTCATGGCAGCAAAGCTATTTTTCCAAATAATACAATTTCAGTTCCTCAAACTAAATTATACCAGTGCAAATCTTCTCATGTGTGAAAGAACAGGGACATGAAATGTGCGCAAACACATTATATCATGAGCAGACTCAGCAACTCCAATGACTACAGAGCAAATAAAGCCAGGATCAATATATCTGAATAACGAATCCCTCTGTTTTCCGACTGCTTGCTCCTTCAATAGTCTCCCCTTTTTATAATCGCAGCCAGATAATATTGGATCAATTGGGTCGTTTAGACAACATGATGCTGCAGTATTTATTCCTTATCCTCAGTGATGGCACCTGGGAGGCGGGAGGCGGCTGCAGGTGCAGCGCTTGATTGACACATTAGTTTTTGAATAGTTGGCCCCTGGTTGGCTGCTCTTGCCCCCCTAGGCAATTGCCTAGTTTGTTTATATGGACGCGCTGAGCCTGCCTGACAGTTACTGTCTTTCCTGCACAAATTAGCCAAAAAGCAACTTTTAGACATCACTGGATTGGGGGGGGGGGGGGGGGGGGGGTTGGGGGCATGCAGATCTGCTACACCGACATGCTATATATCTACATGCCATACATACCTACATGTTATATACATGTTATATATCTACACACTATATATATATCTACATGCTATCATACATGCTATACGTATATCTACATGCTATATATATAAATATATATATATATCTACATGCCTTTTGCCATGTGACACTCACGGGACCACAGCAGACATCTAACAGTGCATTTCTTATTAGACCCACAGTCAGCTCATGGCTTGCCACAGCGGGGCTGACTCAGAGGTTACACAGGCATGACCACATCACAGACACATTGTCTAAATAAAAGTGCTTACCATGCACAATGGACCTAAGAAGACAAACATATGAATAATACAATAACGTATGGACAAGTCAATTCATATTTTCTTGCTTTTGCAGCACAGCATACAAAGTGAGTGCATAACACCTAACATATTATCTACATGCTATATACATCCACCTATGCGGTATGATGATTATAACGGTGCTCACACACCTGTCTTAAAGGCGACCAGAGGGTCGGTGTCGCGCGCGCCCTCGCTCTCCTCCGCGGGGGCGGAGTTGACGGAGTAGCCGTTCTGCACCGCCATTGGCTGTCGATCCGGATCCGGAACCGGAACCCCCGAGTGGCCAATCCGAGCACAGCCAAGGTTAGGGCTTATCCGACCATGGCATCCAGGGGACCTGGGGGGGGGGGGGGGGCGGAGGTGGGAGTGATTCGGATGAAGTCAGGGGGAGAGGGGGGAGAGGGGGGGGGGGGGGGACGACGACGACGATGATGATGATGATGATGATGATGATGATGATGATGATGATGATGATGAAGGTGTGAGAAAGCATGTGACGCAATTCCGCCGACGGGGAACCGGCACGAGACTCGGCTCCGTATGTTTGAATGGTGGAGTTGAACCCATGACTCCATGTGGAGGACCAAGGTGGAGCTGTTCCTCTTCCCAAACACGCGGGACTTTGACGATGGACGCGCACGCGCACGCACACGCATGCTAATCTAAACCAGTGTTTGTTGTAATATAACATTTTACTATGGGTGAGAAGGGCAATATTATAGCGGAATGATGCCCTTATTATTATGGTGTGTGTGTGTGTGTGTGTGTCACATGAGCGAAACTCTCTATCCCTCTGTCTGTCTCTGTCTCTGTCTTTCTCTTTCTCTCTCTGTCTGACTCACTCTCTCTCTCTCTCTCTCTGTCTGTCTGTCTGTCTCTCTGTCTGTCTGTCTGTCTCTCTCTCTCCCCCCCCCCCCCCCCCTCCCTCTATCTCTCCCCCTCTCTCGCATCCACACCTGCATTACATTACACGGACACGGCAGTTTACAGTAACGAAGTCAACCGTTGCTGGTGTTTCGCGGTGATGCTGTGATAACATAACATCTGTAGGCCCTGTATTAGCGCCTACAGATGTTATATTATTAGCGTAGTTGTAATTAGCAACGTATTACTACTATTAATACTATTACAGTGGAAACCACTCGCTCCCACGCCATTCATAACACAACACAACAAAACAGCGGCAGCCGTCATGAAACAAACTAACTAACTTGACTTCGCTGTGTAGTTACGACGTTATAATGATTAATATTATTAGCTTAAGTCTTACTTTATGGGATGTCTTCTCGGCTCCCTCTGTCTTCTCGGCAGCGCAGCCGGCAGTATAAAAACAACTCAACGTATTGTATCTGTTGGGGCGGAACGCACACGCGAGCCAATCAGGAGTGAGCAGGGGCCGCGGCGCGCGTGCCCGATCTCTGCGCCAATGGGGTGGGCGCAACGAGAGCGCGCGCCCTTCCCGTTGACGTCCATCCGCGCGCCCTGCTGCTTCTACGTTTTAAGTTGTTACACTTTTTATAACACGTATTTATTTATTTATTTTTTTTCATTTTTTTCCTACAGACATGCGGCGTGTTATTTTAATTTAATTTAATTTGCATTTTTAAATATATTATTTGACCACTGGGACGATTTGCGTGCGTTGTCATGGAAACGGGACGCCGTACACACACCAAACACACACACAACATCCACCAGACGGGCGGACATCAACGCCAGCGCGTCGTCTTCCTCTATCCTTCACCCTAACCTCTGACTCTGCAGGTGTCCATGGCCCACTACAGAGTGAGTATATTGTATCATATAATGTGTTTGTGTTCATTTGATTCTTCACTTCTTGTCATGCTCTGCTTAGACATGGGGGGGGGGTTGCTATTGTGTGTACACCCCATTGATGCACTTAACATTGAATGTTGTAACTTTAAGTTGGATGCCATTGTATACGCTTATATACATGCATATGCTTGGTTTTAGGCCTCTGAATCTAAACGTGAGCAGTTCAGAAGATACCTGGAGAAATCTGGGGTCCTCGATGAGCTGACCAATGGTATGCCACGTGTCTTAACTCCATTCAAAAGCTGCTGTGAGGTTTGTCCACCGTGACACATTGTCAATATGATCACGGTGTCGTGATATTGATTTTTCTTTTTTTCACAGTGTTGGTGGCACTTTATGAGGAGACGGACAAACCGAATAATGCCTTGGAGTATCCTTTATGTGGTCTTGTATTTATGCATACAGTTAATTTCAACGAGCTGAGTTGAATTTGACTATATCTATATATATCCTATATAACATAGTCATATATCACTTTAGCGTGTGCCTCCAGTGAGAATTAAACAGTGGAGTCCTTCACTCTGTGGCGTAGCTTCATAAAGCAGAACCTGGGGCCGGCCGGCAGGGACCTGGCGGACCTGGAGGCCCTGCGAGAGGAGATGGCCGAGCTCCAGCAGAAGTACGACCTGCTGGTCCAGGAGAACAAGGAACTCAAGCAGAAGGTGGGGAAGTGACGGCTAACGGCTTCACTATTGAGTGCACGACATCATGGTTGATGTTTATAACAAAAATGTAGGGGCATCTTGCTCATCCCTCATCAAGATGCCCTAACCCCTCATTAAAGGGGAGCCAAACCCACAGTGCTTTCAGGTGTTTCCCATTCTGGGGAATTCAACAGGGCTTGTACATCATGACGTCACATTGCAATGACCGCAGCCATTTTGACAGCATAGGAGCATTGTTAGATATTATGTTAGTAGTAATGTTTTTGGTCATTGTTTAGTAATCAATCATGAAATCGCAACCATATCAGCCAATAACAGGTTATTCATACAACAGCATGTGTTAAGTGTTAGTGTTAGGTGTTGGGGTTTGGCTTTCCTTTAATCACAATCTAAAAGACATTCACTGTAAGCTAAATGGTAAATGACTAAATCGTAAATGTTTCCATTTTTTATTTCTCAGCTGTTGCAACATGAACCCCCGCCTGAGGAGGGAGCCGCTGAATAAGAAGATTCACCGTTTTTATAGCAGTTTTAGAGCAGCGTTTTGTATTTTATTTGTTTATAAACCGTTGTTTTTCCGTCGAGGATGGAAGAGCAGTGTGACGTAAGACCTCCGTGGGGATACATTTGTCGTCCAAAATAATAATTAAAAAAAAGGTTGGGAATTGTACATCAAAAGTTGGCCTCCTTTTTGTGTTTGCCATTGACACCTAAGCTTTTTGATTGATTCCCAACTGAAAATACCTATGTGTACCTAAAGACTTGGACTTTAAAAGACTTTACAAACAAAGATTACAACTGTTGTTCAGACACTCTTGTACAGCTTGCACTTTAATGGATTCATGTCAAATAGAAAACGTAATGTTTTTTATAAATGCCACTATAAATCGAGGAAAACAAAACGATGAAGGCAAATATGAGGACGACCAAATCAAAATCTTTGTTTATGCCTTAATTACCTCTAAATCCTCCACATGACATTACAAACTCAGAATTAGCACCGGTGTACATCCTTTATAATTACATAATAATATTCTCATCAAGGGCTGTTGATTTGACATGTGCGAGCTGGACCAATCCGACTTGATATTTATCACTAATACATTTGCCACAGATATACTGACCACTTGAATTTGAAAAGTGAAATGCCTTTCTAGTAGTGTGCTCTTGTATTTCTATCTATTCATGTGCTAACAGACCTGATCACTAAACATGTCCGCTTTTACACACTGTGCACAAGGTAGGAAGTAGTACAACACGTTTCAGGTTTGGTTTTAAGCACAGTTTCTGGTTCTCCAGGACAACAGATGAGCCGCCAGACCAGACACACACGTGACAGACAGAGACAGGATTCATAGGTCGACTTGTTGACCTATTATTGAGTTAACCACAACTTAACGCCTATTGACGTCGTGCTTCAGTTTTCTAACAACGTGGGTATTTATAGGAGCACCGTGATGCACGCCATCGCCTGGTTCACACACTTAAACAGACAGGAAAACCACACAAGAGGTGCCAACATGCACTTGTGCTCTTCATTAAGCATGACCTAATATTCAACGCCTTTGGAGAGATAGGCAGAAAGATAAATGTGCTTCCTAAACATATATGTGTCTTACTTGTCTTGCTTTAAAAAAATAATTGTAATCAATTGGATATAGTTGGTCATGCAATAATACAAAAAGAGATACGCTGTAGCTGTAGGCTACAGTGGTTTCTGAAACTATTTTTAATACTTTCACGAGCACAGAAGTGAAAAAGATTTAAATTAATAAAAAAGAACATATATGTGCATGTAATTTGGTGTAAGCGTGAACATTAAATGGGTGCTGCCAATACAGTGTAGTGAGAAACATGGGCTCGTGCTTCACTGAGGATGTTTGTCATTCATTAGTTAAGCAGGTATTCAGGTTTAATTAACTGTATTAAGGTGGCATTATATTTACAATTGCTCATAACCAACATTAAAAAAAAACTAAAAAAGACAATTTAAAAAAAATAAATTCCCAAGTACCCACCACGTGTACCCCCATTTGAGGACCACTGCCATAGAAAAAAGGAATGACCTTCATGAGTTCAACCCGGGTGTGAATCCGGGATGCACAGTGTGTGTGTGTGTGTGTGTGTGTGTGTGTGTGGGGGGGGGGGGATAGGGGGGGGGGGGGGTCGGCCTGCTATATCTGCAGGTCAGTAGCGGCCCTCCTGCTGCTCGCGCTGCTCGCCGCCGATATGCGGCGGTTGGGGGGGGAGGAGGACGAGGCGGCGGGGCTGTTGTTGCTGTTGCTCTCGCGGCTGTGCCGGGACGCGGAGCTCAGCTCGCCCGCGGAGTCCGGGCTCTGGCACCGGCCGCCGGGCCTCTCGGAGGGCTCCGCCGGCTTATTAGAGAACGTCCGCGCCCGCGGCCCGGCGAACGAGCTCCGCGGCTTCGCGCCCACGTTCCCCCCCGGGTACGAGTCGCCGCTGTCGGAGCCGTTGCCCTCCGCCACCGTGGAACAGTTCCAGGGCGGGCTGGCGCGGCGGGCCTTCCTCGCCGGGTTCCCCGCCGCCAGGGAGGGGCACGATTTGGCGTCCGCGGCGGGGAGGGCGCCGCGGACGCGCTCCGGCGGCCCCCTGCAGGCCGGCGGCTCCACCGGCCTGGCCGCCTGCTTGTCCGCGGGTGGCGGCGGGGAGCACGGCTCGCTGCTGGTGTTGTTGGAGTTGCTGTTCTGCTCGGTGGAGCTCGGCACCGCCGCCGCCGCCGCCGCCGCCTCGCTCGACCGGTTCCCCGGGCCCCCGGGCTTTGCCCCCCCGCCGCCGAGGTCCGGGGGGAGTATCGGCACGAAGGCGGAGGAGGCGTTGAGGAGCGGGTAGGTGGCGGGCCCGTTGCCCTGCTTCTCCAGCAGCAGGGTGTAGCCGCTGGGCGCGGTGGGGACGGTGGCCTTGCGGCCCACCGAGGTGCCGGTGCACACCTGGTGCACCACGGAGTTTTTCTTCGCCTTGCCGGTGTAGTAGTCGTCCAGGTTGTCCTTGAGGTGCGGGTAGTAGTCCAGGATGCCCTTCCTCAGCCTCTTGTAGCCCAGGTGCACGATCTCCAGGAGGCTGAGGAACAGCGAGATGCAGGCGATGGCCTGCATGAACATCATGAACACCGTCTTCTCGGTGGGCCGCGACACGAAGCAGTCCACCAGGTTGGGGCAGGGCTCCCGCTCGCACTTGAACAGCGGGTCCAGGCGGTGGCCGTAGAGCAGGCACTGGCCCGTCATGAAGCCCACCTCCACGGCGGAGCGCGTGACGATGTGGGCCACGTAGGTGCGCAGCAGCGAGCCCCGCAGCGGCGCCTTGTTGAGCTTGCCCTGCTCCAGCTGCCTCATCTCCCGCTCGATCCGCCGCCGCGCCTCCGCCTGCTCGGCGTCCACCGCCTCCAGCTCGCGCCGCAGGGCCGCCTTCTTGCAGTGGCGCTCCTTCTCCAGGGCGCGGAGCCGGTAGATGGCGTGGCCCATGTAGACCAGCGACGGGGACGACACGAAGATGACCTGCAGCACCCAGTAGCGGATGAGGGAGATGGGGAAGGCGCGGTCGTAGCAGACGTTGCGGCAGCCCGGCTGGTCCGTGTTGCAGACGAAGTCGGACTGCTCGTCGTTCCACACGTCCTCGGCCGCCACGCCGAGCACCAGCATGCGGAAGATGAAGAGGATGGTGAGCCAGATCTTGCCCACCATGGTGGAGTGGATGTGGACCTCCTCCAGGATCCCACCCAGAAAGTTCCAGTCTCCCATTTCTCACACTGATCTCGCTGGAAGCAAAAGGGCATCGCTTGGTTTAGTTGGTGTGATTTGTTTTAGTGCAGAATTTCAGCTCAGGAAATAACAAAGATTCATATGGGACTAGTTTTATTACATTCTTCTTCTTAGTTATTAGGTTATTAGGGAGTATATAAAAAAAAAGATAGATAGAAGAAGAATAAACTGATGATTTTGCCTGCTAATCATTGGCAAGTGTCAGGAGATATTACATAACAGCATCAAAACAAAATTAGATAGCAGTACAAAAACCTAGAAGAATACACATTCAAAAGAAACACTAACTTTACCAAATTTGTAATTGGTACAATGCCTTCCATACCAAGAAACATGCTAAGAAAGTTTTAAATAAGTGAACGTACCTCTCACTTTGGATATGAAAAGTAAAGGCCTATCGCCCATTGCCATGTGGCTGTAAACCCATCACAACAAAAGCCTGGGCACATATTTAATCCATCGTTGTCCTTTGTTGAAAAAATATGTAAAAAATGATTATGCAGTTAGAAATGTAACATTTGCGGTTGGTTTCGGGTCCCCGCCACTATTGAAGCAGAGAACAAAATGATCCCTGATCTCTCTCTTTGCAGCGCTTCAGTTAACTTATAGAAGCCAAATCACAGAATCAATGCTGTGTTCTTTTTCCATTCGCCCGCCGGCGGCGTGAACCGAATGTCGGGGCCACGGTGGGGCAAAAAAAAAGAAAGTATGACGACATATTCAATCGTTTGTTGTCCATTCCTCTGGCCAATCCCAAGTGACCCTCCAAGAACACACAGCCAAGGTCGTGCCGGCGGGGGGGGGGGGGGGGGGGGGGGGGGCAGGGGAGAGAGAGACATTGGAGCCCACAAGGTTGTGTCCCTCCCATCCCTCTGACCTCATCTTCACTCGTCATTCAGATGCGTTCATCCAAAGCGAATTAAAGTTATTTCAGATACATGTCATCATTAAGGAGTGGGTAGGTGTTAGGGGGCGTCTTGCTCAAGGACGCCTATACGGGTTAGGCTGCCTACATTGGGGATCGAACCGGGAACCTTTCACCTCTTGGCCAAATACCCTAACCACATACCAGGGCACACAAGACATGACCCCTTCCACAGAGGTGTCAAACACAGGACGTTCACACTGGCAGACAAGGTCACCATGACAGGCCATACAAATCAATCAACTTGGTCAACATTACTAACAGTGTAATTACAACTGAACAGAGCCCAGATGGGAGCCTACGTTTGTTATATAACTTTTTTTCCACATCAGGCGTTATTCGTTAGTCCTTAAAGGATACCCAATGCCTGAGTGTCCAACAATGTGATTCATTGCAGCGTCAAGATTTTTATAAAACATTAAGAATTAAGAAAGAAAAAATGACCAGAGTAATTCAGATTGACCGCATGGGATCATATGTCGCATCAAAATATTCTGTCACGTTCATTTAAATGTGACAATATATTTTTATTGTCAATATCACTTACTGACATTGAGAAAATGCCAAAATATTAGATTAGAAAAATGTACATATTCATTGTAATGCAACATGCTATTAACCACCAGACTGCTCTTGGATCAATGTTTTCTTTCTTTGGGCCATGATCAATGGGGCGCATCTCATTTTAAACACGGTTGGTTGCTTCCCTCTGTATGTGTAATTAATTCACTCCTCCCAACACAGGCTGCCAGGCGGTCCATTAAAGCTGCTCTAGGTCACTTCTGCTAGTTGACCAAGAGCTAGCTTACATTTTAATAAAAATCTCTTCAGCCTTCCATGAACTCGAATGTATACAACAAACAAACTCCGCCTCCTCCTTTACGACGCCGCCCACCATCTACACAAACAGGCAGTAGCGGCCTCAGAGCTCGCCTGATTGGTCACAGGCTACAGGGAGCGGCAAAAAACCCCAACTGTTTATCCCCCATTTAGCCACCTACAGCAGCAGGGACGGACACCAGCGAGATATTCTCAGACCGCTTGACTCACTCATACCCGAGAACATGGGGACAATTTTGGCATATTTGACCGTAACAAAAAGTTAGAGCAGCTTTAACGTTAAGTCGATTGCTATACATCTCACTGTATGAAGTAAAAATAGGGATGCCAAAAAGCTAGCAAAGTTACTGTTCATCACATCGAGATGTTTGTGATCAAATCTGCTTAAAAAAAAATAAAAAAAGGATCCTTTCAAACATGAAACCAAAATCCTTGAGGTTCTCGGAGGGCAGAACGTGAAGAAAAATGTGCAACCATATCTTGAAGTTGGAAAGAAAGCCATTCCAGGAAATAAAGTTGTCATAACGTCTTTATTTCCGATAAAAGAAAAAACGCAAAACAAGACATTGTTCTTAACAGAAACAAATGGTATATATAAAATGACATGTTCTTACAAAAAAAATAACTTGATACCAGTATTGTTGGTTTTATACCAATAGACAAACACTAACTCAAATTCTACTGCAAGAACCACACATTATAGGTTATATATATTGTATAGCACTTAGGAACAAACCTGCATATAACAAAAAGGCAAAAGGGAGAGACATTCCAACAGGTTAATTCACTTACAAAACACTACTGGAAAGCTACCAACACATCTTACTCGAGAAACCCCTCAAGACCGACCCATTTCAGGCCCAGCGAAAAAAGACAGTGTTCATTTTGAGAGAACGGGCGAAAAAAAACACAAATGTCGCATGACAAGCATGTCGCCACAAAACTGATCGGTGCGTGACTAGATAATCCCTTTTAATTAAAAAAGACAAACAAAAGATTGTGTGACACACATTCCACGACATTAGCCTATCCACACATCCTGAAGGACTGCAAGGACTTGCGGGGGGAAGATTTGACTTAGTGTCCCCCTGATTTGCGGCCGGCCCACGACCTGGATCGGGAGCGCGACCGGGAGACGGAGCGCGATGGCGTGCGTGTCCGACGCCCCGCGTCCCGGGGGTCGCGGGACGCCGCGGCCGGGTAGCCTTCGTCTCTGGGGGCCGGGGACTGGGAGCGGGAGCGAGACCTCCCCCTGGACTCCCTCCTGGGCCTCGTCTTGTATCTGGGGAGGAAGACGGCGAGAGACTCAAACTCCCAAAAGGTGTACAGTTCTGTGTTAGGGTTAGGGTTAGTTCCTTTATAATGGTTAAACCACCAAACCGGAATAATGGGAGTTATCGGATGCCATTCTTTTTAAAAGTGGAAGAAACCGAATTAACTGGGAAACT
Source organism: Merluccius polli (assembly GCA_030340625.1). Classification (NCBI taxonomy): domain Eukaryota; kingdom Metazoa; phylum Chordata; class Actinopteri; order Gadiformes; family Merlucciidae; genus Merluccius; species Merluccius polli. The sequence goes on along the minus strand of JAOPHQ010003602.1, from coordinate 13,885 downwards.
CACCGCTCATCTTCCCTGCTTCGGCTTCTTCGCGCTGCGTACATTCGTCCCCGAGATCTAAAAAAAACAACAAACAAAAAACCTGTAGTTAATTTCACTCATTCTGATACTACAGTCACTCCTGACATTATACATAACCAGAATAGCAAGTCATCAAAATGCTTTCACTTTCTCAGAAACAAAAGGTCTGTGCAACCAGACGAACATGTTTTTTGCTGCAGTTGACCACTGAATCTCTCTCTCACACACACACAAACACAAACTCACTCCCGTGGGCTTTCGGGGCGGCGGGGCCGGCGTTCGTGGGAGGGGCTGCGGGACCGGTAGCGCTCGTAGCTGCGGCTTCGCGATCGCCGGCGACGACTGCCACGCTCGGAGTCATCGTCGTAGCCGTGACGAGGAGCGGCCCGGTGAGCTCCTCTCCTTGGACTTCATCTGGCCCGGCGCTACAAACACACACACAAAAAGTCAATGGGTGTGTATTGTTGATTCAAACTCACTCGGTGGTGTTGTTTCCCTCGCTAAAAGCATGTTGTATTGCAGTTCTGCATGAAAAGCATTAAAAAGAACATTTCATTGATTTATACGTTTTTTTACAAATACAAAATATTATACATGTTTGAACCACAAAACTAACAAATAAAAAAATAAAAAGACGACTTACTCTTTCTGTCGCCCTGTGCGAACTGGATTTCAATCTGTCGACCACACACCCATTTCCTGTCGAGGCTGTGCAGGGCGTCCTCAGCATCGCGGATGTCTTCGAATGTGCTACGGCTGTTAAGGATTTTGTGCATTTTCTCCAAATACATTTTCTATCAAAACAAATATTTAGCGTAAAAACAGAATACAAAGCCCCAGGGTTTTGGTCGCCCATGACATGAATGAGCATGAAAGCAGGAAAAACAAAGCTCAAAACATGTCCAACTGATAATTTCTCCGTCAGATTGCTCGCGGTTCTTGGGAGGATACAAAAGGATTGAAGCTTGTTACCTTAACAACCAGCTTGATCTTGTTCTTTACACCGTCTACGACTTCCTGCTTCTCCTCTTTTACCTCTTTGCATTCTCCCCAAATCTTTGCCACCATTTCCAATTCTTGGCTCCATGCACTTTACTTTTCCTCTTCATGCTTTACAATCTTTGCGCTTTTCAACCTCTTCCCCTTTCTATGCTTTGTCTTGGCTTTTTGATATCCTGCGGGTCTTTTGGGACTTTGCTTTAGCGTTAACTCTACATGGGGTCTTTGTAACTTTGTGTGGCGACGGTGTCCACAACTGGATGCTTTAACATTGTCTAAAGCAACAACAGAAAAATTCATGTTAGATGTTCATATAAAACACAGTTTAAAAAAAAAAAACAGCATCACATACCATCTCATACAACTACACATTGTATTATAGCTTACCCAACACAAACAAGTTCACATTGTTGTTGCTGTTCGCTTGTGTTATTTTTTTTCTGATACAGGTTCAGGAAAGGATATTGAATGTATGCAAATCCTCTTGGCAGACGTGTATAGTAGTCAAGTGGGACGTAGACATCAACTACGGGCCCATAGCGGCCAAACTCACGGCGTAAATCCTCAGGCCTGAACACCATAGATACAAGTTTGACTCATCTGACAATGTGTGAGGGGAGAGACGTGCACAGCCTGGAGGAGACTGAACACAGAGTCGCTGCTCCTCATGGCTTCACTACCCCCCCCCCCCTGATGATCACCACCTCCACCATTACATACCACCACAACAGGAGCACACGTTCATGCACAACGCAAACATAACATCTTCAAATCTTTTCTTTCTTTGGTTTAAAAATCAGTGAAACGTTTGGCTAACATTAGCATTAGCATTAACATCTACACAACATTGACTCGTGGTGGTTAGCGCTGGCCTACTAGTGGTGTGTTTGGTTAAGAGATCTTGCACGCGCGCGCACACACAACACACACACACACACACCCCTCCCACACACACACACACACACACACACACACACACACACACACACACACACACAATACACAATACACAACACGCTAGCCCTAGTTAGCTCGTTAGCTAACGGCGGGGGTATTTACTATCTTACTACGCCGCGGCGCGACGGCGTGTCGACTCACCTGGATTCATCAGAAATGTTTCTGACGAACAGCGAGGTGTTGGGCGGCCTCATGTATCTCGCCATGTGTCCACAACGTGTGTTTGCCTGGAAAACCCGGAGCAACTCGCGTTTTGTTTTTTTCCCCCCGAATCGCACAATTACCGTTTACAAGTAGGCGACGCCGCTAACTGCGCATGCGCGGTCTCCTCCCCCCCACCTCCTCCTTGGCGCTGCGCTGCGCATGCCCACAGCGCCCCCTCCAGGCAGGGCGTTTCCATGACAACTTCTGTAGCGGGTGGTCCCCCTTTATTTGCTTTTTTATAATATATATATATCTTTTTTTTTAACATACCGAAACGATGGTACCAATAATGACACTGACCAGGACAACTTGTATTTATTTGTTTTAATTCGTTAAATGTCGTTAAGAGGACGGCTTTGGCGCCACCTGGTTTCCGGAAGTCCCTCAGACTCGCCTGCTTTTCCTGACGAGGCGCGCCGAGCCGGCGGTCACCGTCTGCAGAGGCTGGATAGACGTACAGGTATAACAAGATGAGGCCTTGTGGTTGGACGTACACACCTTATGCTGATGGTACATTGATCATTGAATTAATATAAAAGAAAAAAAAACGAGTCCTACTTCAACCATGTCCTCTCCTTGGATTTCACGGACGGAGGTGAACTTCTCTGTTTCGAAAACCAGCTTCCCATTCTCCTCCCTTACTGTACACTGGTCATCCATTCATTAATTAATTCATCCATCCATCCATCCATCCATCCATCCATCCACCCATCCATTCATCCATTCAATCATTCATCCACCCACCCATTCATCCATCCATCCATTCATCCACCCACCCACCCACCCATTCATCCATCCATTCATCCACCCACCCACCCATCCATCCACCCATTCATTCATTCACCCATCCATCCATTTATTCATCCATCCGCCCATTCATTAATTCATTCATCCATTTATCCATTCATTAATACATACATGAAGAAAGAGATGGTGGAAAAAGCATAGAAAGGAAGGAATGTAAATGGAGAAATAAATAACACCATTATTTCATATACGTGAAATAAACATTTAACTGTAGGCTGTGGTTCATAGTTGGTAGGACCAGAACTGATCCATTTGTGTATTTTATTGATCTATAGTATTGACTTTTTATTTTATTTTGTATTTATTAATTTTGTTGCTGGATCCCCCCGGGGATCAAATATAAAGTAAGTCACTAAAGGAGGCCTACCTTGAACTTCTTCCCATCCATGGCGGTGATCTCGGTCTCCTTCCCCAGGCTGAAGGAGTTGACGTTGGTGCGCATGGGCGTCTTCACCTCGATGGTGAAGTCCGCGCCGTTCTGCTTTATGGTCGTCACCGGCTTCACGTCCTTGCTCATTTTGATCATCATTTCCGGTACAGCTTTCGAAACAAAAGCAACACAAAGGTCAAAACCCATGACCATCGTCAAAGGTCAACAAACATCGACCCCCAAGGTCTCTTACACATGGCTTTCAGAAAGTCTTCCAGGTTGTCATCCGAATACACTTTCCAGGTCCCGCTGAAGTCCATGCTGGCGGCTGACTTGCTGCTAGTGATGATCCTGTGCAGTATCCTGAGGGTACTGTGTTGCCCCTGTTGTTATGAAGCCCTCGTACAAACACACACACACACACTCACTCTCTCTCTCTTACACACACACACACACACACACACACACACACACACACACACACACACACACACACACACACACTCTCTCTCACACACTCTCTCTCACACACTCTCTCTCTCTCTCACACACACACACACACACACACACACACACACACACGGATGGTTGGCATGTTGGGTATTTCAAATTCCCTGTTATTCATACACAAAGTCCCAGCGGAGACCATGGCAGTGCTTACTTTCCCCTTCAACTACTATGCTTACGCGCTCAGCTGTTGCACCGAGGGGCGTGGGGAAGACACATAATGACTTGAGCACGGCTACAACCACTAGTGTTTTGAAACCGCCGTGGCTTAGTTACTCATCAATGGGCTTCGCGCTGCGCGACAGGTGGCACACCATTAATAAAACACTCACGTTAAGCATAAGCTAAAATGATGAACAATGCTCTCTCTAGCTCTACATTACGGCAAATGTAAAATTGTTATGAGAGGATAATCATTTCATTGTTGCGGAAACAAAGAGAGCAATTGTCTTTATTCAAGGCGCACACTTGTATAGTCTTTTGTTTTCTTTGAATTTGACAAATAGATTCACAACCGACATCAACAGAATATTCACTTTTAATATAAAAAGTGGCTTTGGCTTTGGCACACAAAAGCAATACATTTAAGGCAAATATCTGCAGACAGCAACAAGCTCTGGCATATACGACACCGTGCAGAGGGGCGAGTTATGGTCTTGTGTATAGCTCAGTGTTTAACTCTATTACCGTTTCAGACAGGAACTTCATGGTGGAAATACACGTATAACGGACACTTGTAGTCTTAGGTCTTCTTTTCTGGCATTTAAACATGACAACAAAGCACATTAGCAAAAAAACAGGCAAGGCAAGATAGGGACTCCACCCTGAAGACGTAATGAATCCAATCACTATTATGGGATGGAAACTCTTACAGGAAAACCCTCTTTTTTTTTTTTGTGTTGATCGTTGAAAAGGGGTTATCTGTTAACATCTCGCTGTCCCTGAGAGAAAACACATTCAACATTCATGCAGCAGAGATGTTGCAAAAGAAAATTGATTAAGTGCAAAGATTGTTTGTTTTCCGGGGTCGAGTTAAAATACTGCACACCTTGCATCTGTGCCGCTAATGTTCATTTCTTAATACCTCTCCCATGTGCGCATCGTCGCAAGCAACGTCAAGCAACTGAACCTCAGGAGTTGCTTGAAGATGACACAAATGTTTAAAACATTGTGAGAAAGTTAATGTAGCTTTAGTAAGACACGGTTCAGTCGTCTCCTCTCTATAGGAAACGGTGTGATTCAAGTCACAGTAACGACAGTAAAGCACTTTTTTTGATACATTCTTTTTCTTAAGATATTTCAGTATAAAATATTAACATGTGAAAATGTAATGTAACGGAAACACTGGCAAATAATTTAAATAGGACAACAAACAACCAAAAAATAATCGTCTTATGTAACTATATACGAAATATGTAGCTTTGCTGTGATTTCAAGTCAATACATTTGATTAGCGGGAGGCCGAACGCGTCCTCCGCGTTTCAGGTGCTGTTGAAGATGTGCTTTGTCGAATCGTCACGATAAAAAAAACAACAACTAACAAACAAGGTTATCCTCCGGTAATTTGTGCTATTTCGGACCCGGGTCGCTGAGGCGCCGCGACTGTGTCCGTTGGTCCCGCGTCTCCTCCTCGCCGCTGTCCGTCGCTTGGGTACCGCTCCTCCGACTGGGCCTCAGGGGCGGGGATTCGTCCAATACGCTGATGGCGTCGGAAGAGGAGGAGGTGGGGCCGACGTTGCGAGCCCTGACGCCAGAGCTTTCCGTGGAAGTGTAGTCCTGATCCAGTCCGTGATCTGGTGGAGACAGCAATCGCCACGCATTCAGAAGCATATCGAAAGTGTAGCCTGGCTTACCAATATTTCAGGTGGCATCGTCCCACTAAGGGTAATTTATCCAAAGTCCAGTCTGGTTGATAAGAGATAAGAGATTCACTTTGTAAAAAGATTTCGGGCCGTTTTGGTGATTTTGTCATTATTCCCTTCCCACGATTGGTCATATACCTTTATTCCCTAGATTAAACATACACTATAAGCCAAATTCCATCACAATACACTTCATGACATGGGGAATACAAACTGCCAGACAAAACCCCCCCCACAAAAATCACATACTGTATGTAGCTTGTGTCTCACCAGATTCAAAGCGGACCCTCCTCACTGGCGACGCCTCTTGTCGGTTGGCGGGGACGGTGAGGTAGTGACTCATCTACACATTCACACAACTCCTGGTTAGCGTACATCTGGATCGTTTTGTGCCATACTTACAAACATGATATAGACTAACTAACCCTCATGCAGTTTTCTGTGGCCACAATAATAGATAATGAACATAAAATGAATGAAAAGGTGGAATAGAAATGCCCTGTTGCACACCTATAGCTGGATAAACTACCCCACTGTGTAGGGATTGGGAACATGTAGCACCTCTTCAGTGTTTTTTACTCCTCGGTATTTGACCCTTTGTTCACACAGAGACGTACCCTCCTCTCCATTTCCACCCGCTGCTTCCGGAAGCGCATCTCGCTGAGGTTCTCGTTCATGTCCTCGAAGGGGTCCACCATCAGGTCGTGGCGGCTGTACGAACGCAGCTGAGGGACGACGGGAGGGAACGGACGGAGGTGTGGATGGTTAAGGTGGAAAATAGTCATCCGCCAGCTATTAGTGAGTGAAATGCATTGTGGGAAAATCTGTTTCCAGCTGACTGCGTCTGCCTCTGTATGAGCCAATTTAGTTTTTTTTACATTTCCATCTTGCCTGTCAATCACACAGGTGCGTGAATGCAACACTTCTCAATGGCAGAGAAACGTAGGGAGGGAGGGAGCAGAGAGGGAGGGAGGGAGGGAGGGAGCAGAGAGGGAGGGAGGGAGCAAGCAGAGAGGGAGGGAGGGAGCAAGCAGAGAGGGAGGGAGGGAGCAAGCAGAGAGGGAGGGAGGAGCGAGGGAGGAAGGGAAGAAGCAGAGAGGGAGGAAAGGAGGAAGCAGAGAGGGAGGGAGGAGCAGAGAGGGAGGAAGGGAGGAAGCAGAGAGGGAGGGAGCAGAGAGGGAGGAAGGGAGGGAGCAGAGAGGGAGGAAGGGAGGAAGCAGAGAGGGAGGAAGGGAGGGAGGGAGGAAGGGAGGGAGCAGAGAGGGAGGGAGGGAGCAAGCAGAGAGGGAGGGAGGGAGCAAGCAGAGAGGGAGGGAGGGAGCAAGCAGAGAGGGAGGGAGGGAGCAAGCAGAGAGGGAGGGAGGAAGCAGAGAGGGAGGGAGGGAGCAAGCAGAGAGGGAGGGAGGAGCGAGGGAGGAAGGGAAGAAGCAGAGAGGGAGGAAAGGAGGAAGCAGAGAGGGAGGAAGCAGAGAGGGAGGGAGGAGCAGAGAGGGAGGGAGGGAGCAGAGAGGGAGGAAGGGAGGGAGGAAGCAGAGAGGGAGGAAGGGAGGAAGCAGAGAGAGAGGGAGGGAGCAGATAGGGAGGGAGGGAGGAAGCAGAGAGGGAGGGAGCAGAGATGGAGGGAGGGAGCAGAGAGGGAGGGAGCAGAAAGGGAGGGAGGGAGCAGAGAGGGAGGGAGCAGAGAGGGAGGAAGGGAGGAAGCAGAGAGGGAGGGAGGGAGGGAGCAGAGAAGATAGGAAGGGAACATTCTTTTGGTTGTTTATTTTTAAAATCTTTCTCTCTTCTGCTCTCTCTCTTTGCTCTCTCAGATAAATGTTATAAATATAAATTTCTGAACGAAATCAATATCCATACCTCGTATGGATATTGATTTTGAGGTATTATTTTAAATGACAATTCAGACTCACCCTCTGTCTGGTCTTCTGCAGATTGGCCCGCAGAATCTTCCGGATCTCCTCCTCTCTGCCCTTGGAGATCTTAGGTATGGTCCTCTCCCGGGACTCCGCCTTGGGCTGAATATTCCTGCAGTGTACACACACACGCACACACACACACACACACACACACACACACACACACACACACACACACACACACACACACACACACACACACACACACACACACACACACACACACACACACACGAGTAAATGCCTGAGTAACAACGTGTTATCTTATCGTATAAAGTAATTACATGGTGCGATAAAATAATTGTCGCAGCCTCCCACAGAAGAGCTCCATCTTCAGCTCGCGATAGCCTTTCGTGGCTATCGCTATCTTCGGGCCCCGTGCTAACATGCTAACCAAGCTATGGCTACAGCAAACGTAAACACACACACACACACACACACAGAGCCTTCACTTCTACCCCCAAAAACGCTTCATTTTGGGGGTAAAAGCGAAGGCTCTGTGTGTGTGTGTGTGTGTGTGTGTGTGTTGACGTGCGTAGAGAGCTTGGATCTACAGTCAGTAAGTGTGTGTGGAGGGAAGCCGCCTACTGCATGGATATGAGGCCGGGCAGCTTGGCCGAGCTGCCGCTCTCCACCATCATCATGGCCTGCTTCATCTCCATCTTGTTGTAGAAGGAGATGAGCTGCGGCTCCGTGGAGCGCTCGCCGGCGATCAGCCAGCGCTTCACATACTCCTTGTTGAAGCGGTTCAGCCTGCAAGGAGGGGACAACGTGGCAGTATTTAAATGAAGTTAAATTAGGTTAAAGTAAGCTAAGGTAAGCCAAGATAAGCCATCATAACATACGGATGAGAGAGATTTCAAAGCTGCAGAAGACCAAGAACAGACTTCTGGAAATACAAAGACGTGGTTGAAGTCAACAGGTGGACGAGTGTTGGGAACAGTGGAGACCTACTTGTCTTTCCAGTGGTGATGTCCATAGTGTCCACAGACGCCCTCGATGCCCGTCAGCAGGTGGTCCAGGAACTAATGAATTATTGATTATTATTCATCAGAGAACGCAACGGGAACCAAATACAAATACAAAAGGACAACAAGGAGGTATTGGGTTACCGCAATATTGATTGTATGCTGCACTAATAGTGCACTATGTTCTCAGCTTCACTTCAAAAAAGTGCTAAATGACTGAATGTATGTAAAATAACAAAAATGTCAAATTAAAAACATTACATTTATCTAAATAAATTAGATTCGATTTTTTTCTGACGGTTTATATCTTAATTTTTTTTGGGCACTTGAAGCTTCAAATATAGGAAATAATAGTTTATTTGAATTATCGTTATCGTGATCAAAATTCATTATTTGAATAATAATGATAATGATAATAATAATAACAATAACAGTTATTATCATTGTTAATATAATAATAATTATTATAATCATTATCATCATTATCATTATTATTATTATTATTATTATTATTATGTAACCTGGGTGTGGATCTCCTCATTGATGGACCTCTTGCTCTCCTTCTTCTTCTTCACAGCCAGCAGCTCCACCAGAGGCCTGATGGTCATGCCCTGAGAATGCCACCGCCCACGTTATGAGGTGTTAGGAGTTATTTAGTTACTTGTTTATTTAGTTATTCATTCATTCAGCGATAAGAAAATGCTAATTTAAATCCGTAGTCCCGAGGCATTTTTCAAAATAAAGCCCAATTTGCAGTGTTCATTTAATAAAAACAGACCAGCCATTTTCTGACTAAAGACATCTCTGTACCAAGAGCTCTCTCTCACCTGTACAAAGACGGTGAAGAAAACGACGGTAATAATGGCGGTGAGGAACAAGGTCTTCATCTGGTGATCGGGGAGCAGGAAGCCCAGGGAGTAGGCGATGGCCCCTCGCAGGCCACCGTACGCCACGATGAACTGATCCTTCTTGGTCAACTTCACGATACGGAATTTATTAATAATAAACGTGAGGCCCACCACTCCTGAAACACAGAAGACATGAAAGAAATATAACAATGTTCACAATGGTCTCAATCTCGAGGCAAGTCAAAGATGAACCAAGTAAGTGTTTAAATTGCATTTACAAAATTATTACCATCACTGTCTTCCTCTGCTTAGGACTTTTATTTTGGAAACCCCTAGCTGTCTGCCCCTCTGCTCAGGACTTTTATTTTGGAAACCTCACACTGTCTCCCCCTCTCTGCTCAGGACTTTAATTTAGCAAAACGTATTATAGGTTAAGCACTTGATTGCATTCACAAAATAATCACTTTACGAACAAACCCCCCTTAAAAAGAATAAGACTAATAATAAATACAATATTATCATCAGTCAATATGATGAGTCATTGGACTAATTAGATATGACATAACCACACAACACCCACCCATGACCCGCGACACGAGACACAGGAGGACGGTGACCACCACGAAGGTCCAGTTCCAGGCGTGCGGTCCGGCCACTGTGGACACGCCCAGGAAGATGAAGATGAGCGTCTCGCTCACGCTGCTCCACATCTTCAGGAAGTACTTGATGGTGGTGTAGGACTTGTGGGAGACGTTGGCCTCCACGTACGGACGCATCGTCACGCCGCACGCTATCAGCCTGTGGAGACCGCGTTGCATTTGAAAAAACTGTTTTAGCATCGGAGACGCTCTTCTTTCTTCTCTTTTTAGAATAAATGTTCACGCTTTACTGTGTGTTGGGTGGCACATCAGCCAATAGTTTGCAGTATAGACTCCAGTGGGAGGAGCTTTGTGGCTCCTTGCCTTAAAAATATTTTTTTTATTTTTTGCATTCCAAGCATTAGTTTGTTGAAAGGATAACTTTCAACCTGGACCCTATTTTCAACCCTATTTATTATCATTTCAGGTCTCAGCGACTAATGTGGTCCAGTATTGAGCGAGAGGGAGACCCAAAATCATAGGAAAATAGGATCCAGGTCGAACAATCCCAAAGTTATATAACTTTAAGTGTGTACAAAAGCTGGTGGGTGGGATTGAACGATTTCTTGAACAATTTAATTTGCTGATAAGGACCTTGATTCGTCTCCCTGTCTGCCCCCCCCTTCCCCAAACCCCTTTGCTCAGGAGGACTTTTATGCCGCGAACCTCCGCAACCGTCCTTCGGTCGGCGCTACTCACGACATGATGCCGGACAGGTGGAAGACCTCGGCCGACAGGTACGCCATGTAGCTGTAGAGGAAGACGAAGAGTGGCTCGATGACGCGCGTGTGCGAGGTGAAGCGCGACGTGAAGGCGCCCAGGATGCCGTAGATGGCGCCCACCATCACGCCGCCCAGCGACACCACGAAGAAGCACACCACGCCCAGCAGGGCGTCCACCACCGTCACCGTGCCGACGTGGGAGAACTCTTTGAACAGGTGGTAGAGGACCTGGGGGGGAGGAGGGGGAGGAGGGAGACATCCGTTAGAGTCATTATTGGTTTATCAGTTCAAGGTGTAACGTGTAAGATTATTAGTTTAAAACATTCAAAAATGAACTACAATTATCGACAGAATGTGAAGGACCAGTTTTGACGTTATGTCAAAGACGTCTATGTATTGCGTTGCAGAGATATTTACTTTAAGCTGCCCTTGTCCATCATGTTGAAGGTACATTCATTTACGATCATCGATTAGTAAGAGGTCATCTTGCTCGCTAACAAAACTAAATAATTTCAAAAGTACACTGGATAAATGAATGCTGACTGTAACTCACCGCATCACTTGAAGGACTAATTCGACAGTTGGCCAAATCTTACATGTTGCACAAGAGGCTGATAAGTCAATTAAACTGTAACTGCATTGTCATTTAAATGCCCAACGGGTGATGACAGGAGTTGACTTGTGTCAAGGTATTGAGACCTCATACTTTATACGACTTCTGTACTAAATACTCCCCGTAGAGAATGGTTACACGGTTACACTGCACATTTGGTAATAAAACAACCTTTACAACTACAGTATATCCAGCAATGCCAGAACAATTACACTATCTCTGAGCATCTGTTTTCACCCGGGAGCGTATTTCTGCAGCCTACCGCAGACCGCAGTGAAGCCGGCGCTATGAATAGAATAAACAATCTGGTCAACATCCAAACACAGCACAACTAATTCATCATTAGAAACAGAAAGGAGAACAGAAGACCTTTTAACCTTTTGTACGAAGGCCTGGGAAAGATTCATTTATTTTACTTTGTGTGTGACCCTTCTCTAGCTGGGAAAGATCATTGTTAGAACGAAGCAAGGAAATTATTAACGTATTCTGAAAGCACTTTACGTCTGGAGATCTCATTAAAATTAAGCCGACAATTCATTTAGGCGGATAAAGAGGAAGGCGTATTCTGTTTGAAATAAATCAGCTGTGTGTCCGCTGGCAAACGTTCAAGAATGCAGTCAACGGCACTTTTAAGACTTAAAAGCCTCATTTACTATTTAGTCGTTTTTAGCAGACGCTTTTATCCAACAAATTTAGGAGTCTGTAGGGATCAGACATCTTTCCCAAGTCAAGCCAAGCCAATTTTATCTGTATAGCCGTTAATCACATTTACAGTCTCGAAGGGCTTCACCGGCCATATACTGTATTAAAAACCCCTAAAACTCACTTCATTATCAAGGAAGATACCTTAAGGAGGACCGCAGAGTGGGGGATCCCTCCTTCCAGGGACGGCCAGGAGTGCAACGGGTGCCATGAGTGACACGCATTGTATTACAAGCAGACATCTCAAGGGATGCAGACCTCTGGGATCAAACACAGTATCTTTTGTCTTTTGAGAGTCCAAAAGTATCCCGGCGGCCACTACACGATCTTTCTTGTCCCCCTACTTACGCCGGACGAGTGTAAGATAACGTGTGCAGTTCGCCTACACTTAGAGACCGTGTCCCCTGGCGACCAGCGAAAGGTCAGGGGTCGACATGCGACTTCCTGGTTCTGCATGCAAGCAGCAGACTCATAATTCTCAGCCGAAATATGCATCCGGGTGCAGGAGTTGAACGCGGTGAGAAAAGCACAATAGCTCTCTGCACAGCTCCGAACAAACAAGTAGGCAATTACATAAACACAGATAACACGATGTTCCTCCGCATTCTTGAATAACTTGACATGGATGGGAGGCGGATTTGCTTAAGATCGCTGGCAATACGCTCGCTCAAAAACAATCATTACACGCACAAGAAAAAGCTGCAGTGTGTGAATAGGGGCTTAAGATTCTGCCGACAGCTGTTGTGTGTGTGTGTGTGTGTGTGTGTGTGTGCGTGTGTGTGCGTGTGTGTGTGGTCCTCATCGTTCATAATCGACACGGCGTGAACAAACAAACGTCTCTTGGGAGGGAAACAAAAGACAGAGAAGACGGCCCTGAACATAACTCACAACGGAAAAGATGAACATCTGAACATGATGGTACCGTAATTATGATTTTGTACCAGTGGGATATAATCCTGAAAGTTAAAATATGTCCTGTATTATAAAAAACTTTGAAAATCAATAAATAAATTGTTAAAAAGAAAAGAAAAGATTAACATAAATGTACCTTTTTGTGTAAAATACGAATTGCGTTCATCTTGTATTATGAAAATAACCAACGACTAACCGACCGTTTCATGACCGGCGGCGCAAACACACACTTCGGGGAGCGACACTAATACAGCGTGCGTCTGCGGACGCCACTCTTTTCCAAACGACCGCACCGACCAAAAACCGACCAATCCCGGCGTCCCTCCCCTCCCCTCCTCACCACGGTGACGGCGTCGTTGAGCAGCGACTCGCCGAACACCAGGATGTGCAGCAGCTCGTTGATGTGGATCTCCTCGAACACCGCCAGCACCGCCACGGGGTCCACCGCCGACACGATGGAGCCGAACAGCAGGCAGGACAGCAGGTCCACGCCGGCCAGCGGCCCGCCCTCCAGCCGGCACACGGCGTACATGGCGCCGCCCATGAAGAAGGCGTTCCACAGGGTGCCCACCACGGCGAACACCAGGATGGTGCCCACGTTCTCCGTGAACGGCCGGATGGGCAGGAAGTAGCCGGCGTCCAGGATGATGGGCGGCAGCAGGTAGAGGAAGAAGAGCGTGTCGTCCAGCGCCGGCGCCTTCTCGCCGATGGCCTTGATGAAGCCGCCCACCAGCAGGCCCACGACGATCAGCAGGCAGCTCTCCGGCACCACCTGCGAGACGCGCGGGATGACGTGGAAACCTGTCCGGCGGGGGGGGGGGGGGGGGGGGGGGGGGGGGGGG
>JAOPHQ010003601.1:0-45739 GCA_030340625.1 Merluccius polli | reverse complement strand
AACAGGTCCGGGTATGTCAAAAAATCCTGAAAAAAAAAAAAAAAAAAAAGATGGAGAGAATGACAAAATCGAGAAGAAAGAGGGCCAAAAAGATGGCAGGAACAAAAAATGAAGGAAAAATAGACCTGGAGAGGTAAAAAACTCGCCAAAAAAGAAAGAGCAAAAAATGAAGGAACAACAGGTCCGGGTATGTCAAAAAATCCTGAAAAAAAAAAAAAAAAAAAAGATGGAGAGAATGACAAAATCGAGAAGAAAGAGGGCCAAAAAGATGGCAGGAACAAAAAATGAAGGAAAAATAGACCTGGAGAGGTAAAAAACTCGCCAAAAAAGAAAGACAAAAAATGAAGGAACAACAGGTCCGGGTATGTCAAAAAATCCTGAAAAAAAAAAAAAAAAAAAGATGGAGAGAATGACAAAATCGAGAAGAAAGAGGGCCAAAAAGATGGCAGGAACAAAAAATGAAGGAAAAATAGACCTGGAGAGGTAAAAAACTCGCCAAAAAAGAAAGAGAAAAAATGAAGGAACAACAGGTCCGGGTATGTCAAAAAATCCTGAAAAAAAAAAAAAAAAAAAGATGGAGAGAATGACAAAATCGAGAAGAAAGAGGGCCAAAAAGATGGCAGGAACAAAAAATGAAGGAAAAAGAGACCTGGAGAGGTCAAAAAACTCGCCAAAAAAGAAAGACAAAAAATGAAGGAACAACAGGTCCGGGTATGTCAAAAAATCCTGAAAAAAAAAAAAAAAAAAAGATGGAGAGAATGACAAAATCGAGAAGAAAGAGGGCCAAAAAGATGGCAGGAACAAAAAATGAAGGAAAAAGAGACCTGGAGAGGTAAAAAACTCGCCAAAAAAGAAAGACAAAAAATGAAGGAACAACAGGTCCGGGTATGTCAAAAAATCCTGAAAAAAAAAAAAAAAAAAAGATGGAGAGAATGACAAAATCGAGAAGAAAGAGGGCCAAAAAGATGGCAGGAACAAAAAATGAAGGAAAAATAGACCTGGAGAGGTAAAAAACTCGCCAAAAAAGAAAGAGAAAAAATGAAGGAACAACAGGTCCGGGTATGTCAAAAAATCCTGAAAAAAAAAAAAAAAAAAAAGATGGAGAGAATGACAAAATCGAGAAGAAAGAGGGCCAAAAAGATGGCAGGAACAAAAAATGAAGGAAAAATAGACCTGGAGAGGTAAAAAACTCGCCAAAAAAGAAAGAGAAAAAATGAAGGAACAACAGGTCCGGGTATGTCAAAAAATCCTGAAAAAAAAAAAAAAAAAAAAGATGGAGAGAATGACAAAATCGAGAAGAAAGAGGGCCAAAAAGATGGCAGGAACAAAAAATGAAGGAAAAATAGACCTGGAGAGGTCAAAAACTCGCCAAAAAAGAAAGACAAAAAATGAAGGAACAACAGGTCCGGGTATGTCAAAAAATCCTGAAAAAAAAAAAAAAAAAAAGATGGAGAGAATGACAAAATCGAGAAGAAAGAGGGCCAAAAAGATGGCAGGAACAAAAAATGAAGGAAAAATAGACCTGGAGAGGTAAAAAACTCGCCAAAAAAGAAAGAGAAAAAATGAAGGAACAACAGGTCCGGGTATGTCAAAAAATCCTGAAAAAAAAAAAAAAAAAAAGATGGAGAGAATGACAAAATCGAGAAGAAAGAGGGCCAAAAAGATGGCAGGAACAAAAAATGAAGGAAAAAGAGACCTGGAGAGGTAAAAAACTCGCCAAAAAAGAAAGACAAAAAATGAAGGAACAACAGGTCCGGGTATGTCAAAAAATCCTGAAAAAAAAAAAAAAAAAAAAGATGGAGAGAATGACAAAATCGAGAAGAAAGAGGGCCAAAAAGATGGCAGGAACAAAAAATGAAGGAAAAAGAGACCTGGAGAGGTAAAAAACTCGCCAAAAAAGAAAGAGAAAAAATGAAGGAACAACAGGTCCGGGTATGTCAAAAAATCCTGAAAAAAAAAAAAAAAAAAAGATGGAGAGAATGACAAAATCGAGAAGAAAGAGGGCCAAAAAGATGGCAGGAACAAAAAATGAAGGAAAAAGAGACCTGGAGAGGTAAAAAACTCGCCAAAAAAGAAAGAGAAAAAATGAAGGAACAACAGGTCCGGGTATGTCAAAAAATCCTGAAAAAAAAAAAAAAAAAAAAGATGGAGAGAATGACAAAATCGAGAAGAAAGAGGGCCAAAAAGATGGCAGGAACAAAAAATGAAGGAAAAAGAGACCTGGAGAGGTAAAAAACTCGCCAAAAAAGAAAGAGAAAAAATGAAGGAACAACAGGTCCGGGTATGTCAAAAAATCCTGAAAAAAAAAAAAAAAAAAAGATGGAGAGAATGACAAAATCGAGAAGAAAGAGGGCCAAAAAGATGGCAGGAACAAAAAATGAAGGAAAAATAGACCTGGAGAGGTAAAAAACTCGCCAAAAAAGAAAGAGAAAAAATGAAGGAACAACAGGTCCGGGTATGTCAAAAAATCCTGAAAAAAAAAAAAAAAAAAAGATGGAGAGAATGACAAAATCGAGAAGAAAGAGGGCCAAAAAGATGGCAGGAACAAAAAATGAAGGAAAAATAGACCTGGAGAGGTAAAAAACTCGCCAAAAAAGAAAGAGAAAAAATGAAGGAACAACAGGTCCGGGTATGTCAAAAAATCCTGAAAAAAAAAAAAAAAAAAAGATGGAGAGAATGACAAAATCGAGAAGAAAGAGGGCCAAAAAGATGGCAGGAACAAAAAATGAAGGAAAAATAGACCTGGAGAGGTAAAAAACTCGCCAAAAAAGAAAGAGAAAAAATGAAGGAACAACAGGTCCGGGTATGTCAAAAAATCCTGAAAAAAAAAAAAAAAAAAAAGATGGAGAGAATGACAAAATCGAGAAGAAAGAGGGCCAAAAAGATGGCAGGAACAAAAAATGAAGGAAAAAGAGACCTGGAGAGGTAAAAAACTCGCCAAAAAAGAAAGAGAAAAAATGAAGGAACAACAGGTCCGGGTATGTCAAAAAATCCTGAAAAAAAAAAAAAAAAAAAAGATGGAGAGAATGACAAAATCGAGAAGAAAGAGGGCCAAAAAGATGGCAGGAACAAAAAATGAAGGAAAAATAGACCTGGAGAGGTAAAAAACTCGCCAAAAAAGAAAGAGAAAAAATGAAGGAACAACAGGTCCGGGTATGTCAAAAAATCCTGAAAAAAAAAAAAAAAAAAAAGATGGAGAGAATGACAAAATCGAGAAGAAAGAGGGCCAAAAAGATGGCAGGAACAAAAAATGAAGGAAAAATAGACCTGGAGAGGTAAAAAAACTCGCCAAAAAAGAAAGAGAAAAAATGAAGGAACAACAGGTCCGGGTATGTCAAAAAATCCTGAAAAAAAAAAAAAAAAAAAAGATGGAGAGAATGACAAAATCGAGAAGAAAGAGGGCCAAAAAGATGGCAGGAACAAAAAATGAAGGAAAAATAGACCTGGAGAGGTAAAAAACTCGCCAAAAAAGAAAGACAAAAAATGAAGGAACAACAGGTCCGGGTATGTCAAAAAATCCTGAAAAAAAAAAAAAAAAAAAAGATGGAGAGAATGACAAAATCGAGAAGAAAGAGGGCCAAAAAGATGGCAGGAACAAAAAATGAAGGAAAAAGAGACCTGGAGAGGTAAAAAACTCGCCAAAAAAGAAAGACAAAAAATGAAGGAACAACAGGTCCGGGTATGTCAAAAAATCCTGAAAAAAAAAAAAAAAAAAAAGATGGAGAGAATGACAAAATCGAGAAGAAAGAGGGCCAAAAAGATGGCAGGAACAAAAAATGAAGGAAAAAGAGACCTGGAGAGGTAAAAAACTCGCCAAAAAAGAAAGACAAAAAATGAAGGAACAACAGGTCCGGGTATGTCAAAAAATCCTGAAAAAAAAAAAAAAAAAAAGATGGAGAGAATGACAAAATCGAGAAGAAAGAGGGCCAAAAAGATGGCAGGAACAAAAAATGAAGGAAAAATAGACCTGGAGAGGTAAAAAACTCGCCAAAAAAGAAAGACAAAAAATGAAGGAACAACAGGTCCGGGTATGTCAAAAAATCCTGAAAAAAAAAAAAAAAAAAAAGATGGAGAGAATGACAAAATCGAGAAGAAAGAGGGCCAAAAAGATGGCAGGAACAAAAAATGAAGGAAAAATAGACCTGGAGAGGTAAAAAACTCGCCAAAAAAGAAAGAGAAAAAATGAAGGAACAACAGGTCCGGGTATGTCAAAAAATCCTGAAAAAAAAAAAAAAAAAAAAGATGGAGAGAATGACAAAATCGAGAAGAAAGAGGGCCAAAAAGATGGCAGGAACAAAAAATGAAGGAAAAATAGACCTGGAGAGGTAAAAAACTCGCCAAAAAAGAAAGACAAAAAATGAAGGAACAACAGGTCCGGGTATGTCAAAAAATCCTGAAAAAAAAAAAAAAAAAAAGATGGAGAGAATGACAAAATCGAGAAGAAAGAGGGCCAAAAAGATGGCAGGAACAAAAAATGAAGGAAAAAGAGACCTGGAGAGGTAAAAAACTCGCCAAAAAAGAAAGAGAAAAAATGAAGGAACAACAGGTCCGGGTATGTCAAAAAATCCTGAAAAAAAAAAAAAAAAAAAAGATGGAGAGAATGACAAAATCGAGAAGAAAGAGGGCCAAAAAGATGGCAGGAACAAAAAATGAAGGAAAAATAGACCTGGAGAGGTAAAAAACTCGCCAAAAAAGAAAGAGAAAAAATGAAGGAACAACAGGTCCGGGTATGTCAAAAAATCCTGAAAAAAAAAAAAAAAAAAAAGATGGAGAGAATGACAAAATCGAGAAGAAAGAGGGCCAAAAAGATGGCAGGAACAAAAAATGAAGGAAAAATAGACCTGGAGAGGTAAAAAACTCGCCAAAAAAGAAAGAGAAAAAATGAAGGAACAACAGGTCCGGGTATGTCAAAAAATCCTGAAAAAAAAAAAAAAAAAAAGATGGAGAGAATGACAAAATCGAGAAGAAAGAGGGCCAAAAAGATGGCAGGAACAAAAAATGAAGGAAAAAGAGACCTGGAGAGGTAAAAAACTCGCCAAAAAAGAAAGACAAAAAATGAAGGAACAACAGGTCCGGGTATGTCAAAAAATCCTGAAAAAAAAAAAAAAAAAAAGATGGAGAGAATGACAAAATCGAGAAGAAAGAGGGCCAAAAAGATGGCAGGAACAAAAAATGAAGGAAAAAGAGACCTGGAGAGGTAAAAAACTCGCCAAAAAAGAAAGAGAAAAAATGAAGGAACAACAGGTCCGGGTATGTCAAAAAATCCTGAAAAAAAAAAAAAAAAAAAAGATGGAGAGAATGACAAAATCGAGAAGAAAGAGGGCCAAAAAGATGGCAGGAACAAAAAATGAAGGAAAAATAGACCTGGAGAGGTAAAAAACTCGCCAAAAAAGAAAGAGAAAAAATGAAGGAACAACAGGTCCGGGTATGTCAAAAAATCCTGAAAAAAAAAAAAAAAAAAAAGATGGAGAGAATGACAAAATCGAGAAGAAAGAGGGCCAAAAAGATGGCAGGAACAAAAAATGAAGGAAAAATAGACCTGGAGAGGTAAAAAACTCGCCAAAAAAGAAAGAGAAAAAATGAAGGAACAACAGGTCCGGGTATGTCAAAAAATCCTGAAAAAAAAAAAAAAAAAAAAGATGGAGAGAATGACAAAATCGAGAAGAAAGAGGGCCAAAAAGATGGCAGGAACAAAAAATGAAGGAAAAATAGACCTGGAGAGGTAAAAAACTCGCCAAAAAAGAAAGAGAAAAAATGAAGGAACAACAGGTCCGGGTATGTCAAAAAATCCTGAAAAAAAAAAAAAAAAAAAGATGGAGAGAATGACAAAATCGAGAAGAAAGAGGGCCAAAAAGATGGCAGGAACAAAAAATGAAGGAAAAATAGACCTGGAGAGGTAAAAAACTCGCCAAAAAAGAAAGAGCAAAAAATGAAGGAACAACAGGTCCGGGTATGTCAAAAAATCCTGAAAAAAAAAAAAAAAAAAAGATGGAGAGAATGACAAAATCGAGAAGAAAGAGGGCCAAAAAGATGGCAGGAACAAAAAATGAAGGAAAAAGAGACCTGGAGAGGTAAAAAACTCGCCAAAAAAGAAAGACAAAAAATGAAGGAACAACAGGTCCGGGTATGTCAAAAAATCCTGAAAAAAAAAAAAAAAAAAAGATGGAGAGAATGACAAAATCGAGAAGAAAGAGGGCCAAAAAGATGGCAGGAACAAAAAATGAAGGAAAAAGAGACCTGGAGAGGTAAAAAACTCGCCAAAAAAGAAAGAGAAAAAATGAAGGAACAACAGGTCCGGGTATGTCAAAAAATCCTGAAAAAAAAAAAAAAAAAAAAGATGGAGAGAATGACAAAATCGAGAAGAAAGAGGGCCAAAAAGATGGCAGGAACAAAAAATGAAGGAAAAATAGACCTGGAGAGGTAAAAAACTCGCCAAAAAAGAAAGACAAAAAATGAAGGAACAACAGGTCCGGGTATGTCAAAAAATCCTGAAAAAAAAAAAAAAAAAAAGATGGAGAGAATGACAAAATCGAGAAGAAAGAGGGCCAAAAAGATGGCAGGAACAAAAAATGAAGGAAAAAGAGACCTGGAGAGGTAAAAAACTCGCCAAAAAAGAAAGACAAAAAATGAAGGAACAACAGGTCCGGGTATGTCAAAAAATCCTGAAAAAAAAAAAAAAAAAAAGATGGAGAGAATGACAAAATCGAGAAGAAAGAGGGCCAAAAAGATGGCAGGAACAAAAAATGAAGGAAAAAGAGACCTGGAGAGGTAAAAAACTCGCCAAAAAAGAAAGAGAAAAAATGAAGGAACAACAGGTCCGGGTATGTCAAAAAATCCTGAAAAAAAAAAAAAAAAAAAGATGGAGAGAATGACAAAATCGAGAAGAAAGAGGGCCAAAAAGATGGCAGGAACAAAAAATGAAGGAAAAATAGACCTGGAGAGGTAAAAAACTCGCCAAAAAAGAAAGAGAAAAAATGAAGGAACAACAGGTCCGGGTATGTCAAAAAATCCTGAAAAAAAAAAAAAAAAAAAGATGGAGAGAATGACAAAATCGAGAAGAAAGAGGGCCAAAAAGATGGCAGGAACAAAAAATGAAGGAAAAAGAGACCTGGAGAGGTAAAAAACTCGCCAAAAAAGAAAGAGAAAAAATGAAGGAACAACAGGTCCGGGTATGTCAAAAAATCCTGAAAAAAAAAAAAAAAAAAAGATGGAGAGAATGACAAAATCGAGAAGAAAGAGGGCCAAAAAGATGGCAGGAACAAAAAATGAAGGAAAAATAGACCTGGAGAGGTAAAAAACTCGCCAAAAAAGAAAGAGAAAAAATGAAGGAACAACAGGTCCGGGTATGTCAAAAAATCCTGAAAAAAAAAAAAAAAAAAAAGATGGAGAGAATGACAAAATCGAGAAGAAAGAGGGCCAAAAAGATGGCAGGAACAAAAAATGAAGGAAAAATAGACCTGGAGAGGTAAAAAACTCGCCAAAAAAGAAAGAGAAAAAATGAAGGAACAACAGGTCCGGGTATGTCAAAAAATCCTGAAAAAAAAAAAAAAAAAAAGATGGAGAGAATGACAAAATCGAGAAGAAAGAGGGCCAAAAAGATGGCAGGAACAAAAAATGAAGGAAAAATAGACCTGGAGAGGTAAAAAACTCGCCAAAAAAGAAAGACAAAAAATGAAGGAACAACAGGTCCGGGTATGTCAAAAAATCCTGAAAAAAAAAAAAAAAAAAAAGATGGAGAGAATGACAAAATCGAGAAGAAAGAGGGCCAAAAAGATGGCAGGAACAAAAAATGAAGGAAAAAGAGACCTGGAGAGGTAAAAAACTCGCCAAAAAAGAAAGAGAAAAAATGAAGGAACAACAGGTCCGGGTATGTCAAAAAATCCTGAAAAAAAAAAAAAAAAAAAGATGGAGAGAATGACAAAATCGAGAAGAAAGAGGGCCAAAAAGATGGCAGGAACAAAAAATGAAGGAAAAATAGACCTGGAGAGGTAAAAAACTCGCCAAAAAAGAAAGAGAAAAAATGAAGGAACAACAGGTCCGGGTATGTCAAAAAATCCTGAAAAAAAAAAAAAAAAAAAGATGGAGAGAATGACAAAATCGAGAAGAAAGAGGGCCAAAAAGATGGCAGGAACAAAAAATGAAGGAAAAAGAGACCTGGAGAGGTAAAAAACTCGCCAAAAAAGAAAGAGAAAAAATGAAGGAACAACAGGTCCGGGTATGTCAAAAAATCCTGAAAAAAAAAAAAAAAAAAAAGATGGAGAGAATGACAAAATCGAGAAGAAAGAGGGCCAAAAAGATGGCAGGAACAAAAAATGAAGGAAAAAGAGACCTGGAGAGGTAAAAAACTCGCCAAAAAAGAAAGAGCAAAAAATGAAGGAACAACAGGTCCGGGTATGTCAAAAAATCCTGAAAAAAAAAAAAAAAAAAAGATGGAGAGAATGACAAAATCGAGAAGAAAGAGGGCCAAAAAGATGGCAGGAACAAAAAATGAAGGAAAAAGAGACCTGGAGAGGTAAAAAACTCGCCAAAAAAGAAAGAGAAAAAATGAAGGAACAACAGGTCCGGGTATGTCAAAAAATCCTGAAAAAAAAAAAAAAAAAAAAGATGGAGAGAATGACAAAATCGAGAAGAAAGAGGGCCAAAAAGATGGCAGGAACAAAAAATGAAGGAAAAAGAGACCTGGAGAGGTAAAAAACTCGCCAAAAAAGAAAGAGAAAAAATGAAGGAACAACAGGTCCGGGTATGTCAAAAAATCCTGAAAAAAAAAAAAAAAAAAAAGATGGAGAGAATGACAAAATCGAGAAGAAAGAGGGCCAAAAAGATGGCAGGAACAAAAAATGAAGGAAAAAGAGACCTGGAGAGGTAAAAAACTCGCCAAAAAAGAAAGAGAAAAAATGAAGGAACAACAGGTCCGGGTATGTCAAAAAATCCTGAAAAAAAAAAAAAAAAAAAAGATGGAGAGAATGACAAAATCGAGAAGAAAGAGGGCCAAAAAGATGGCAGGAACAAAAAATGAAGGAAAAATAGACCTGGAGAGGTAAAAAACTCGCCAAAAAAGAAAGAGAAAAAATGAAGGAACAACAGGTCCGGGTATGTCAAAAAATCCTGAAAAAAAAAAAAAAAAAAAGATGGAGAGAATGACAAAATCGAGAAGAAAGAGGGCCAAAAAGATGGCAGGAACAAAAAATGAAGGAAAAAGAGACCTGGAGAGGTAAAAAACTCGCCAAAAAAGAAAGAGCAAAAAATGAAGGAACAACAGGTCCGGGTATGTCAAAAAATCCTGAAAAAAAAAAAAAAAAAAAAGATGGAGAGAATGACAAAATCGAGAAGAAAGAGGGCCAAAAAGATGGCAGGAACAAAAAATGAAGGAAAAAGAGACCTGGAGAGGTAAAAAACTCGCCAAAAAAGAAAGAGAAAAAATGAAGGAACAACAGGTCCGGGTATGTCAAAAAATCCTGAAAAAAAAAAAAAAAAAAAAGATGGAGAGAATGACAAAATCGAGAAGAAAGAGGGCCAAAAAGATGGCAGGAACAAAAAATGAAGGAAAAATAGACCTGGAGAGGTAAAAAACTCGCCAAAAAAGAAAGAGAAAAAATGAAGGAACAACAGGTCCGGGTATGTCAAAAAATCCTGAAAAAAAAAAAAAAAAAAAGATGGAGAGAATGACAAAATCGAGAAGAAAGAGGGCCAAAAAGATGGCAGGAACAAAAAATGAAGGAAAAAGAGACCTGGAGAGGTAAAAAACTCGCCAAAAAAGAAAGAGAAAAAATGAAGGAACAACAGGTCCGGGTATGTCAAAAAATCCTGAAAAAAAAAAAAAAAAAAAGATGGAGAGAATGACAAAATCGAGAAGAAAGAGGGCCAAAAAGATGGCAGGAACAAAAAATGAAGGAAAAAGAGACCTGGAGAGGTAAAAAACTCGCCAAAAAAGAAAGAGCAAAAAATGAAGGAACAACAGGTCCGGGTATGTCAAAAAATCCTGAAAAAAAAAAAAAAAAAAAGATGGAGAGAATGACAAAATCGAGAAGAAAGAGGGCCAAAAAGATGGCAGGAACAAAAAATGAAGGAAAAAGAGACCTGGAGAGGTAAAAAACTCGCCAAAAAAGAAAGAGAAAAAATGAAGGAACAACAGGTCCGGGTATGTCAAAAAATCCTGAAAAAAAAAAAAAAAAAAAAGATGGAGAGAATGACAAAATCGAGAAGAAAGAGGGCCAAAAAGATGGCAGGAACAAAAAATGAAGGAAAAATAGACCTGGAGAGGTAAAAAACTCGCCAAAAAAGAAAGAGAAAAAATGAAGGAACAACAGGTCCGGGTATGTCAAAAAATCCTGAAAAAAAAAAAAAAAAAAAGATGGAGAGAATGACAAAATCGAGAAGAAAGAGGGCCAAAAAGATGGCAGGAACAAAAAATGAAGGAAAAATAGACCTGGAGAGGTAAAAAACTCGCCAAAAAAGAAAGAGAAAAAATGAAGGAACAACAGGTCCGGGTATGTCAAAAAATCCTGAAAAAAAAAAAAAAAAAAAAGATGGAGAGAATGACAAAATCGAGAAGAAAGAGGGCCAAAAAGATGGCAGGAACAAAAAATGAAGGAAAAAGAGACCTGGAGAGGTAAAAAACTCGCCAAAAAAGAAAGAGAAAAAATGAAGGAACAACAGGTCCGGGTATGTCAAAAAATCCTGAAAAAAAAAAAAAAAAAAAGATGGAGAGAATGACAAAATCGAGAAGAAAGAGGGCCAAAAAGATGGCAGGAACAAAAAATGAAGGAAAAAGAGACCTGGAGAGGTAAAAAACTCGCCAAAAAAGAAAGAGAAAAAATGAAGGAACAACAGGTCCGGGTATGTCAAAAAATCCTGAAAAAAAAAAAAAAAAAAAGATGGAGAGAATGACAAAATCGAGAAGAAAGAGGGCCAAAAAGATGGCAGGAACAAAAAATGAAGGAAAAATAGACCTGGAGAGGTAAAAAACTCGCCAAAAAAGAAAGACAAAAAATGAAGGAACAACAGGTCCGGGTATGTCAAAAAATCCTGAAAAAAAAAAAAAAAAAAAAGATGGAGAGAATGACAAAATCGAGAAGAAAGAGGGCCAAAAAGATGGCAGGAACAAAAAATGAAGGAAAAATAGACCTGGAGAGGTAAAAAACTCGCCAAAAAAGAAAGAGAAAAAATGAAGGAACAACAGGTCCGGGTATGTCAAAAAATCCTGAAAAAAAAAAAAAAAAAAAAGATGGAGAGAATGACAAAATCGAGAAGAAAGAGGGCCAAAAAGATGGCAGGAACAAAAAATGAAGGAAAAATAGACCTGGAGAGGTAAAAAACTCGCCAAAAAAGAAAGAGAAAAAATGAAGGAACAACAGGTCCGGGTATGTCAAAAAATCCTGAAAAAAAAAAAAAAAAAAAGATGGAGAGAATGACAAAATCGAGAAGAAAGAGGGCCAAAAAGATGGCAGGAACAAAAAATGAAGGAAAAATAGACCTGGAGAGGTAAAAAACTCGCCAAAAAAGAAAGAGAAAAAATGAAGGAACAACAGGTCCGGGTATGTCAAAAAATCCTGAAAAAAAAAAAAAAAAAAAGATGGAGAGAATGACAAAATCGAGAAGAAAGAGGGCCAAAAAGATGGCAGGAACAAAAAATGAAGGAAAAAGAGACCTGGAGAGGTAAAAAACTCGCCAAAAAAGAAAGAGAAAAAATGAAGGAACAACAGGTCCGGGTATGTCAAAAAATCCTGAAAAAAAAAAAAAAAAAAAGATGGAGAGAATGACAAAATCGAGAAGAAAGAGGGCCAAAAAGATGGCAGGAACAAAAAATGAAGGAAAAATAGACCTGGAGAGGTAAAAAACTCGCCAAAAAAGAAAGAGAAAAAATGAAGGAACAACAGGTCCGGGTATGTCAAAAAATCCTGAAAAAAAAAAAAAAAAAAAAGATGGAGAGAATGACAAAATCGAGAAGAAAGAGGGCCAAAAAGATGGCAGGAACAAAAAATGAAGGAAAAATAGACCTGGAGAGGTAAAAAACTCGCCAAAAAAGAAAGAGAAAAAATGAAGGAACAACAGGTCCGGGTATGTCAAAAAATCCTGAAAAAAAAAAAAAAAAAAAGATGGAGAGAATGACAAAATCGAGAAGAAAGAGGGCCAAAAAGATGGCAGGAACAAAAAATGAAGGAAAAAGAGACCTGGAGAGGTAAAAAACTCGCCAAAAAAGAAAGAGAAAAAATGAAGGAACAACAGGTCCGGGTATGTCAAAAAATCCTGAAAAAAAAAAAAAAAAAAAGATGGAGAGAATGACAAAATCGAGAAGAAAGAGGGCCAAAAAGATGGCAGGAACAAAAAATGAAGGAAAAATAGACCTGGAGAGGTAAAAAACTCGCCAAAAAAGAAAGAGAAAAAATGAAGGAACAACAGGTCCGGGTATGTCAAAAAATCCTGAAAAAAAAAAAAAAAAAAAGATGGAGAGAATGACAAAATCGAGAAGAAAGAGGGCCAAAAAGATGGCAGGAACAAAAAATGAAGGAAAAAGAGACCTGGAGAGGTAAAAAACTCGCCAAAAAAGAAAGAGAAAAAATGAAGGAACAACAGGTCCGGGTATGTCAAAAAATCCTGAAAAAAAAAAAAAAAAAAAGATGGAGAGAATGACAAAATCGAGAAGAAAGAGGGCCAAAAAGATGGCAGGAACAAAAAATGAAGGAAAAAGAGACCTGGAGAGGTAAAAAACTCGCCAAAAAAGAAAGAGAAAAAATGAAGGAACAACAGGTCCGGGTATGTCAAAAAATCCTGAAAAAAAAAAAAAAAAAAAGATGGAGAGAATGACAAAATCGAGAAGAAAGAGGGCCAAAAAGATGGCAGGAACAAAAAATGAAGGAAAAATAGACCTGGAGAGGTAAAAAACTCGCCAAAAAAGAAAGAGAAAAAATGAAGGAACAACAGGTCCGGGTATGTCAAAAAATCCTGAAAAAAAAAAAAAAAAAAAGATGGAGAGAATGACAAAATCGAGAAGAAAGAGGGCCAAAAAGATGGCAGGAACAAAAAATGAAGGAAAAAGAGACCTGGAGAGGTAAAAAACTCGCCAAAAAAGAAAGAGCAAAAAATGAAGGAACAACAGGTCCGGGTATGTCAAAAAATCCTGAAAAAAAAAAAAAAAAAAAGATGGAGAGAATGACAAAATCGAGAAGAAAGAGGGCCAAAAAGATGGCAGGAACAAAAAATGAAGGAAAAAGAGACCTGGAGAGGTAAAAAACTCGCCAAAAAAGAAAGACAAAAAATGAAGGAACAACAGGTCCGGGTATGTCAAAAAATCCTGAAAAAAAAAAAAAAAAAAAGATGGAGAGAATGACAAAATCGAGAAGAAAGAGGGCCAAAAAGATGGCAGGAACAAAAAATGAAGGAAAAATAGACCTGGAGAGGTAAAAAACTCGCCAAAAAAGAAAGAGAAAAAATGAAGGAACAACAGGTCCGGGTATGTCAAAAAATCCTGAAAAAAAAAAAAAAAAAAAGATGGAGAGAATGACAAAATCGAGAAGAAAGAGGGCCAAAAAGATGGCAGGAACAAAAAATGAAGGAAAAATAGACCTGGAGAGGTAAAAAACTCGCCAAAAAAGAAAGAGAAAAAATGAAGGAACAACAGGTCCGGGTATGTCAAAAAATCCTGAAAAAAAAAAAAAAAAAAAAGATGGAGAGAATGACAAAATCGAGAAGAAAGAGGGCCAAAAAGATGGCAGGAACAAAAAATGAAGGAAAAATAGACCTGGAGAGGTAAAAAACTCGCCAAAAAAGAAAGAGAAAAAATGAAGGAACAACAGGTCCGGGTATGTCAAAAAATCCTGAAAAAAAAAAAAAAAAAAAGATGGAGAGAATGACAAAATCGAGAAGAAAGAGGGCCAAAAAGATGGCAGGAACAAAAAATGAAGGAAAAATAGACCTGGAGAGGTAAAAAACTCGCCAAAAAAGAAAGAGAAAAAATGAAGGAACAACAGGTCCGGGTATGTCAAAAAATCCTGAAAAAAAAAAAAAAAAAAAGATGGAGAGAATGACAAAATCGAGAAGAAAGAGGGCCAAAAAGATGGCAGGAACAAAAAATGAAGGAAAAAGAGACCTGGAGAGGTAAAAAACTCGCCAAAAAAGAAAGACAAAAAATGAAGGAACAACAGGTCCGGGTATGTCAAAAAATCCTGAAAAAAAAAAAAAAAAAAAGATGGAGAGAATGACAAAATCGAGAAGAAAGAGGGCCAAAAAGATGGCAGGAACAAAAAATGAAGGAAAAAGAGACCTGGAGAGGTAAAAAACTCGCCAAAAAAGAAAGAGAAAAAATGAAGGAACAACAGGTCCGGGTATGTCAAAAAATCCTGAAAAAAAAAAAAAAAAAAAGATGGAGAGAATGACAAAATCGAGAAGAAAGAGGGCCAAAAAGATGGCAGGAACAAAAAATGAAGGAAAAATAGACCTGGAGAGGTAAAAAACTCGCCAAAAAAGAAAGACAAAAAATGAAGGAACAACAGGTCCGGGTATGTCAAAAAATCCTGAAAAAAAAAAAAAAAAAAAGATGGAGAGAATGACAAAATCGAGAAGAAAGAGGGCCAAAAAGATGGCAGGAACAAAAAATGAAGGAAAAATAGACCTGGAGAGGTAAAAAACTCGCCAAAAAAGAAAGAGAAAAAATGAAGGAACAACAGGTCCGGGTATGTCAAAAAATCCTGAAAAAAAAAAAAAAAAAAAAGATGGAGAGAATGACAAAATCGAGAAGAAAGAGGGCCAAAAAGATGGCAGGAACAAAAAATGAAGGAAAAAGAGACCTGGAGAGGTAAAAAACTCGCCAAAAAAGAAAGACAAAAAATGAAGGAACAACAGGTCCGGGTATGTCAAAAAATCCTGAAAAAAAAAAAAAAAAAAAGATGGAGAGAATGACAAAATCGAGAAGAAAGAGGGCCAAAAAGATGGCAGGAACAAAAAATGAAGGAAAAATAGACCTGGAGAGGTAAAAAACTCGCCAAAAAAGAAAGAGAAAAAATGAAGGAACAACAGGTCCGGGTATGTCAAAAAATCCTGAAAAAAAAAAAAAAAAAAAGATGGAGAGAATGACAAAATCGAGAAGAAAGAGGGCCAAAAAGATGGCAGGAACAAAAAATGAAGGAAAAAGAGACCTGGAGAGGTAAAAAACTCGCCAAAAAAGAAAGAGAAAAAATGAAGGAACAACAGGTCCGGGTATGTCAAAAAATCCTGAAAAAAAAAAAAAAAAAAAGATGGAGAGAATGACAAAATCGAGAAGAAAGAGGGCCAAAAAGATGGCAGGAACAAAAAATGAAGGAAAAAGAGACCTGGAGAGGTAAAAAACTCGCCAAAAAAGAAAGAGCAAAAAATGAAGGAACAACAGGTCCGGGTATGTCAAAAAATCCTGAAAAAAAAAAAAAAAAAAAAGATGGAGAGAATGACAAAATCGAGAAGAAAGAGGGCCAAAAAGATGGCAGGAACAAAAAATGAAGGAAAAAGAGACCTGGAGAGGTAAAAAACTCGCCAAAAAAGAAAGACAAAAAATGAAGGAACAACAGGTCCGGGTATGTCAAAAAATCCTGAAAAAAAAAAAAAAAAAAAGATGGAGAGAATGACAAAATCGAGAAGAAAGAGGGCCAAAAAGATGGCAGGAACAAAAAATGAAGGAAAAATAGACCTGGAGAGGTAAAAAACTCGCCAAAAAAGAAAGAGAAAAAATGAAGGAACAACAGGTCCGGGTATGTCAAAAAATCCTGAAAAAAAAAAAAAAAAAAAAGATGGAGAGAATGACAAAATCGAGAAGAAAGAGGGCCAAAAAGATGGCAGGAACAAAAAATGAAGGAAAAAGAGACCTGGAGAGGTAAAAAACTCGCCAAAAAAGAAAGAGAAAAAATGAAGGAACAACAGGTCCGGGTATGTCAAAAAATCCTGAAAAAAAAAAAAAAAAAAGATGGAGAGAATGACAAAATCGAGAAGAAAGAGGGCCAAAAAGATGGCAGGAACAAAAAATGAAGGAAAAAGAGACCTGGAGAGGTAAAAAACTCGCCAAAAAAGAAAGAGAAAAAATGAAGGAACAACAGGTCCGGGTATGTCAAAAAATCCTGAAAAAAAAAAAAAAAAAAAGATGGAGAGAATGACAAAATCGAGAAGAAAGAGGGCCAAAAAGATGGCAGGAACAAAAAATGAAGGAAAAAGAGACCTGGAGAGGTAAAAAACTCGCCAAAAAAGAAAGAGAAAAAATGAAGGAACAACAGGTCCGGGTATGTCAAAAAATCCTGAAAAAAAAAAAAAAAAAAAGATGGAGAGAATGACAAAATCGAGAAGAAAGAGGGCCAAAAAGATGGCAGGAACAAAAAATGAAGGAAAAAGAGACCTGGAGAGGTAAAAAACTCGCCAAAAAAGAAAGAGAAAAAATGAAGGAACAACAGGTCCGGGTATGTCAAAAAATCCTGAAAAAAAAAAAAAAAAAAAAGATGGAGAGAATGACAAAATCGAGAAGAAAGAGGGCCAAAAAGATGGCAGGAACAAAAAATGAAGGAAAAAGAGACCTGGAGAGGTAAAAAACTCGCCAAAAAAGAAAGAGAAAAAATGAAGGAACAACAGGTCCGGGTATGTCAAAAAATCCTGAAAAAAAAAAAAAAAAAAAAGATGGAGAGAATGACAAAATCGAGAAGAAAGAGGGCCAAAAAGATGGCAGGAACAAAAAATGAAGGAAAAAGAGACCTGGAGAGGTAAAAAACTCGCCAAAAAAGAAAGAGAAAAAATGAAGGAACAACAGGTCCGGGTATGTCAAAAAATCCTGAAAAAAAAAAAAAAAAAAAGATGGAGAGAATGACAAAATCGAGAAGAAAGAGGGCCAAAAAGATGGCAGGAACAAAAAATGAAGGAAAAAGAGACCTGGAGAGGTAAAAAACTCGCCAAAAAAGAAAGAGAAAAAATGAAGGAACAACAGGTCCGGGTATGTCAAAAAATCCTGAAAAAAAAAAAAAAAAAAAGATGGAGAGAATGACAAAATCGAGAAGAAAGAGGGCCAAAAAGATGGCAGGAACAAAAAATGAAGGAAAAATAGACCTGGAGAGGTAAAAAACTCGCCAAAAAAGAAAGACAAAAAATGAAGGAACAACAGGTCCGGGTATGTCAAAAAATCCTGAAAAAAAAAAAAAAAAAAAGATGGAGAGAATGACAAAATCGAGAAGAAAGAGGGCCAAAAAGATGGCAGGAACAAAAAATGAAGGAAAAAGAGACCTGGAGAGGTAAAAAACTCGCCAAAAAAGAAAGACAAAAAATGAAGGAACAACAGGTCCGGGTATGTCAAAAAATCCTGAAAAAAAAAAAAAAAAAAAGATGGAGAGAATGACAAAATCGAGAAGAAAGAGGGCCAAAAAGATGGCAGGAACAAAAAATGAAGGAAAAAGAGACCTGGAGAGGTAAAAAACTCGCCAAAAAAGAAAGAGCAAAAAATGAAGGAACAACAGGTCCGGGTATGTCAAAAAATCCTGAAAAAAAAAAAAAAAAAAAGATGGAGAGAATGACAAAATCGAGAAGAAAGAGGGCCAAAAAGATGGCAGGAACAAAAAATGAAGGAAAAAGAGACCTGGAGAGGTAAAAAACTCGCCAAAAAAGAAAGACAAAAAATGAAGGAACAACAGGTCCGGGTATGTCAAAAAATCCTGAAAAAAAAAAAAAAAAAAAAGATGGAGAGAATGACAAAATCGAGAAGAAAGAGGGCCAAAAAGATGGCAGGAACAAAAAATGAAGGAAAAATAGACCTGGAGAGGTAAAAAACTCGCCAAAAAAGAAAGACAAAAAATGAAGGAACAACAGGTCCGGGTATGTCAAAAAATCCTGAAAAAAAAAAAAAAAAAAAAGATGGAGAGAATGACAAAATCGAGAAGAAAGAGGGCCAAAAAGATGGCAGGAACAAAAAATGAAGGAAAAATAGACCTGGAGAGGTAAAAAACTCGCCAAAAAAGAAAGAGAAAAAATGAAGGAACAACAGGTCCGGGTATGTCAAAAAATCCTGAAAAAAAAAAAAAAAAAAAGATGGAGAGAATGACAAAATCGAGAAGAAAGAGGGCCAAAAAGATGGCAGGAACAAAAAATGAAGGAAAAATAGACCTGGAGAGGTAAAAAACTCGCCAAAAAAGAAAGACAAAAAATGAAGGAACAACAGGTCCGGGTATGTCAAAAAATCCTGAAAAAAAAAAAAAAAAAAAAGATGGAGAGAATGACAAAATCGAGAAGAAAGAGGGCCAAAAAGATGGCAGGAACAAAAAATGAAGGAAAAAGAGACCTGGAGAGGTAAAAAACTCGCCAAAAAAGAAAGACAAAAAATGAAGGAACAACAGGTCCGGGTATGTCAAAAAATCCTGAAAAAAAAAAAAAAAAAAAAGATGGAGAGAATGACAAAATCGAGAAGAAAGAGGGCCAAAAAGATGGCAGGAACAAAAAATGAAGGAAAAATAGACCTGGAGAGGTAAAAAACTCGCCAAAAAAGAAAGAGAAAAAATGAAGGAACAACAGGTCCGGGTATGTCAAAAAATCCTGAAAAAAAAAAAAAAAAAAAAGATGGAGAGAATGACAAAATCGAGAAGAAAGAGGGCCAAAAAGATGGCAGGAACAAAAAATGAAGGAAAAAGAGACCTGGAGAGGTAAAAAACTCGCCAAAAAAGAAAGAGAAAAAATGAAGGAACAACAGGTCCGGGTATGTCAAAAAATCCTGAAAAAAAAAAAAAAAAAAAAGATGGAGAGAATGACAAAATCGAGAAGAAAGAGGGCCAAAAAGATGGCAGGAACAAAAAATGAAGGAAAAATAGACCTGGAGAGGTAAAAAACTCGCCAAAAAAGAAAGAGAAAAAATGAAGGAACAACAGGTCCGGGTATGTCAAAAAATCCTGAAAAAAAAAAAAAAAAAAAGATGGAGAGAATGACAAAATCGAGAAGAAAGAGGGCCAAAAAGATGGCAGGAACAAAAAATGAAGGAAAAAGAGACCTGGAGAGGTAAAAAACTCGCCAAAAAAGAAAGACAAAAAATGAAGGAACAACAGGTCCGGGTATGTCAAAAAATCCTGAAAAAAAAAAAAAAAAAAAGATGGAGAGAATGACAAAATCGAGAAGAAAGAGGGCCAAAAAGATGGGCAGGAACAAAAAATGAAGGAAAAAGAGACCTGGAGAGGTAAAAAACTCGCCAAAAAAGAAAGACAAAAAATGAAGGAACAACAGGTCCGGGTATGTCAAAAAATCCTGAAAAAAAAAAAAAAAAAAAGATGGAGAGAATGACAAAATCGAGAAGAAAGAGGGCCAAAAAGATGGCAGGAACAAAAAATGAAGGAAAAAGAGACCTGGAGAGGTAAAAAACTCGCCAAAAAAGAAAGACAAAAAATGAAGGAACAACAGGTCCGGGTATGTCAAAAAATCCTGAAAAAAAAAAAAAAAAAAAAGATGGAGGAGAATGACAAAATCGAGAAGAAAGAGGGCCAAAAAGATGGCAGGAACAAAAAATGAAGGAAAAAGAGACCTGGAGAGGTAAAAAACTCGCCAAAAAAGAAAGAGAAAAAATGAAGGAACAACAGGTCCGGGTATGTCAAAAAATCCTGAAAAAAAAAAAAAAAAAAAGATGGAGAGAATGACAAAATCGAGAAGAAAGAGGGCCAAAAAGATGGCAGGAACAAAAAATGAAGGAAAAATAGACCTGGAGAGGTAAAAAACTCGCCAAAAAAGAAAGAGAAAAAATGAAGGAACAACAGGTCCGGGTATGTCAAAAAATCCTGAAAAAAAAAAAAAAAAAAAGATGGAGAGAATGACAAAATCGAGAAGAAAGAGGGCCAAAAAGATGGCAGGAACAAAAAATGAAGGAAAAATAGACCTGGAGAGGTAAAAAACTCGCCAAAAAAGAAAGAGAAAAAATGAAGGAACAACAGGTCCGGGTATGTCAAAAAATCCTGAAAAAAAAAAAAAAAAAAAGATGGAGAGAATGACAAAATCGAGAAGAAAGAGGGCCAAAAAGATGGCAGGAACAAAAAATGAAGGAAAAATAGACCTGGAGAGGTAAAAAACTCGCCAAAAAAGAAAGAGAAAAAATGAAGGAACAACAGGTCCGGGTATGTCAAAAAATCCTGAAAAAAAAAAAAAAAAAAAGATGGAGAGAATGACAAAATCGAGAAGAAAGAGGCCAAAAAGATGGCAGGAACAAAAAATGAAGGAAAAAGAGACCTGGAGAGGTAAAAAACTCGCCAAAAAAGAAAGACAAAAAATGAAGGAACAACAGGTCCGGGTATGTCAAAAAATCCTGAAAAAAAAAAAAAAAAAAAGATGGAGAGAATGACAAAATCGAGAAGAAAGAGGGCCAAAAAGATGGCAGGAACAAAAAATGAAGGAAAAAGAGACCTGGAGAGGTAAAAAACTCGCCAAAAAAGAAAGACAAAAAATGAAGGAACAACAGGTCCGGGTATGTCAAAAATCCTGAAAAATAAAAAAAAAAAAAAGATGGAGAGAATGACAAAATCGAGAAGAAAGAGGGCCAAAAAGATGGCAGGAACAAAAAATGAAGGAAAAATAGACCTGGAGAGGTAAAAAACTCGCCAAAAAAGAAAGAGAATAAAATGAAGGAACAACAGGCCGGTATGTCAAAAAATCCTGAAAAAAAAAAAAAAAAAAAGATGGAGAGAATGACAAAATCGAGAAGAAAGAGGGCCAAAAAGATGGCAGGAACAAAAAATGAAGGAAAAAGAGACCTGGAGAGGTAAAAAACTCGCCAAAAAAGAAGAGACAAAAAATGAAGGAACAACAGGTCCGGGTATGTCAAAAAATCCTGAAAAAAAAAAAAAAAAAAAGATGGAGAGAATGACAAAATCGAGAAGAAAGAGGGCCAAAAAGATGGCAGGAACAAAAAATGAAGGAAAAAGAGACCTGGAGAGGTAAAAAGACTCGCCAAAAAAAGAAAGACAAAAAAATGAAGGAACAACAGGTCCGGGTATGTCAAAAAATCCTGAAAAAAAAAAAAAAAAAAAAGATGGAGAGAATGACAAAATCGAGAAGAAAGAGGGCCAAAAAGATGGCAGGAACAAAAAATGAAGGAAAAATAGACCTGGAGAGGTAAAAAAACTCGCCAAAAAAGAAAGAGAAAAAATGAAGAACAACAGGTCCGGGTATGTCAAAAAATCCTGAAAAAAAAAAAAAAAAAAAAGATGGAGAGAATGACAAAATCGAGAAGAAAGAGGGCCAAAAAGATGGCAGGAACAAAAAATGAAGGAAAAATAGACCTGGAGAGGTAAAAAAACTCGCCAAAAAAGAAAGACAAAAAATGAAGGAACAACAGTCCGGGTATGTCAAAAATCCTGAAAAAAAAAAAAAAAAAAAGATGGAGAGAATACAAAATCGAGAAGAAAGAGGGCCAAAAAGATGGCAGGAAACAAAAAAATGAAGGAAAAAGAGACCTGGAGAGGTCAAAAACTCGCCAAAAAAGAAAGACAAAAAATGAAGGAACAACAGTCCGGGTATGGTCAAAAAAATCTGGAAAAAAAAAAAAAAAAAAAAGATGGGAGAGAATGACAAATATCGAGAAGAAAGAGGGCCAAAAAGATGGCAGGAACAAAAAATGAAGGAAAAAGAGACCTGGAGAGGTAAAAACTCGCCAAAAAAGAAAGACAAAAATGAAGGAACAACATGTCCGGGTATGTCAAAAAATCCTGAAAAAAAAAAAAAAAAAAGATGGAGAGATGACAAAATCGAGAAGAAAGAAGGGCCAAAAAGATGGCAGGAACAAAAAATGAAGGAAAAATAGACCTGGAGAGGTCTAAAACTCGCCAAAAAAGAAAGAGACAAAAATGAAGGAACAACAGGTCCGGGTATGTCAAAAAATCCTGAAAAAAAAAAAAAAAAAAAGATGATGGGAGAGAATGACAAAATCGAGAAGAAAGAGGGCCAAAAAGATGGCAGGAAACAAAAAATGAAGGAAAAAGAGACCTGGAGAGGGGTAAAAAAACTCGCCAAAAAAAGAAGAGAAAAAATGAAGGAACAACAGGTCCGGGTTATGTCAAAAAATCCTGAAAAAAAAAAAAAAAAAAAGATGGAGAGAAATGACAAAATCGAGAAGCAAGAGGGCCAAAAAGATGGCAGGAACAAAAAATGAAGGAAAAAGAGACCTGGAGAGGTAAAAAACTCGCCAAAAAAAGAAAGACAAAAAATGAAGAACAACAGGTCCGGGTATGTCAAAAAAACCTGAAAAAAAAAAAAAAAAAAAAAGATGGAGAGAATGACAAAATCGAGAAGAAAGAGGGCCAAAAAGATGCAGGAACAAAAAATGAAGGAAAAATAGACCTGAGAGGTAAAAAACTCGCCAAAAAAGAAAGAGAAAAAATGAAGGAACAACAGGTCCGGGTATGTCAAAAAATCCTGAAAAAAAAAAAAAAAAAAAGATGGAGAGAATGACAAAATCGGAGAAGAAAGAGGGCCAAAAAGATGGCAGGAACAAAAATGAAGGAAAAAGGACCTGGAGAGGTAAAAAACTCGCCAAAAAAAGAAAGACAAAAAATGAAGGAACACAGGTCCGGTATGTCAAAAATCCTGAAAGAAAAAAAAAAAAAAAAAGATGGAGAGAATGACAAAATCGATAAGAAAAGGGCCATAAAGATGGCAGGAGACAAAAAAAGGAAGGAAAATGAGACCTGGAGAGGTAAAAAACTCGGCCAAAAAGAAAGAGAAAAAATGAAGGAACAACAGGTCCGGGTATGTCAAAAAATCCATGAAAAAAAAAAAAAAAAAAAAGATGGAGAGAATGAGCAAAATCGAGAAGAAAGAGGGCCAAAAAGAGATGGGGCAGGGAACAAAAAATGAAGGAAAAAGAGACCTGGAGTGGTAAAAAAACTCGCCAAAAAAGAAAGACAAAAAATGAAGGGAACAACAGGTCCGGGTATGTCAAAAAATCCTGAAAAAAAAAAAAAAAAAAAGGATGGAGAGAATGACAAAATCGAGAAGAAAGAGGGCCAAAAAGATGGCAGGAACTAAAAATGAAGAAAAAGAAGACCTGGAGAGGTAAAAAACTCGCCAAAAAAGAAAGACAATAAATGAAGGAACAACAGGTCCGGGTATGTCAAGAAATCCTGAAAAAAAAAAAAAAAAAAAAGAAGTGGAGAGAGTGGCAAGATCGAGAGAAAGAGGGGCCAAAAAGATGGCAGGAACAAAAAATGAAGGAAAAATAGACCTGGAGAGGTAAAAAACTCGGCCAAAAAAGGAAAGACAAAAAATGAAGGAACAACAGGTCCGGGTATGTCAAAAAATCCTGAAAAAAAAAAAAAAGAAAAAAAGATGGAGAGAATGACAAAATCGAGAAGAAAGAGGGCCAAAAAGATGGCAGGAACAAAAAATGAAGGAAAAATAGACCTGGAGAGGTCAAAAACTCGCCAAAAAGAGAAAGAGAAAAAATGAAGAACAACAGGGTCCGGTATGTCAAAAAATCCTGAAAAAAAAAAAAACAAGAAAAAGATGGAGAGAATGACAAAATCGAGAAGAAAGAGGGGCCAAAAAGATGGCAGGAACGAAAAAATGAAGGAAAAAGAGACCTGGAGAGGTAAAAACTCGCCAAAAAAGAAAGACAAAAAATGAAGGAACAACAGGTCCGGGTATGTCAAAAAATCCTGAAAAAAAAAAAAAAAAAAAGATGGAGAGAATGACAAAATCGAGAAGAAAGAGGGCCAAAAAGATGGCAGGAACAAAAAATGAAGGAAAAAGACCTGGAGAGGTAAAAAACTCGCCAAAAAAGAAAGACAAAAAATGAAGGAACAACAGGTCCGGGTATGTCAAAAAATCCTGAAAAAAAAAAAAAAAAAAGATGGAGAGAATGACAAAATCGAGAAGAAAGAGGGCCAAAAAGATGGCAGGAACAAAAAATGAAGGAAAAATAGACCTGGAGAGGTAAAAAACTCGCCAAAAAAGAAAGAGAAAAAATGAAGGAACAACAGGTCCGGGTATGTCAAAAAATCCTGAAAAAAAAAAAAAAAAAAGATGGAGAGAATGACAAAATCGAGAAGAAAGAGGGCCAAAAAGATGGCAGGAACAAAAAATGAAGGAAAAATAGACCTGGAGAGGTAAAAACTCGCCAAAAAAGAAAGAAAAAATGAAGGAACAACAGGTCCGGGTATGTCAAAAAATCCTGAAAAAAAAAAAAAAAAAAGATGGAGAGAATGACAAAATCGAGAAGAAAGAGGGCCAAAAAGATGGCAGGAACAAAAAATGAAGGAAAAATAGACCTGGAGAGGTAAAAAACTCGCCAAAAAAGAAAGACAAAAAATGAAGGAACAACAGGTCCGGGTATGTCAAAAAATCCTGAAAAAAAAAAAAAAAAAAGATGGAGAGAATGACAAAATCGAGAAGAAAGAGGGCCAAAAAGATGGCAGGAACAAAAAATGAAGGAAAAATAGACCTGGAGAGGTAAAAAACTCGCCAAAAAAGAAAGAGAAAAAATGAAGGAACAACAGGTCCGGGTATGTCAAAAAATCCTGAAAAAAAAAAAAAAAAAAAGATGGAGAGAATGACAAAATCGAGAAGAAAGAGGGCCAAAAAGATGGCAGGAACAAAAAATGAAGGAAAAATAGACCTGGAGAGGTAAAAAACTCGCCAAAAAAGAAAGACAAAAAATGAAGGAACAACAGGTCCGGTATGTCAAAAAATCCTGAAAAAAAAAAAAAAAAAAATGGAGAGAATGACAAAATCGAGAAGAAAGAGGGCCAAAAAGATGGCAGGAACAAAAAATGAAGGAAAAAGACCTGGAGAGGTAAAAACTCGCCAAAAAAGAAAGACAAAAAAAGGAACAACAGGTCCGGGTATGTCAAAAAATCCTGAAAAAAAAAAAAAAAAAAAGATGGAGAGAATGACAAAATCGAGAAGAAAGAGGGCCAAAAAGATGGCAGGAACAAAAAATGAAGGAAAAATAGACCTGGAGAGGTAAAAAACTCGCCAAAAAAGAAAGAGAAAAAATGAAGGAACAACAGGTCCGGGTATGTCAAAAAATCCTGAAAAAAAAAAAAAAAAAAGATGGAGAGAATGACAAAATCGAGAAGAAAGAGGGCCAAAAAGATGGCAGGAACAAAAAATGAAGGAAAAAAGACCTGGAGAGGTAAAAAACTCGCCAAAAAAAAAGAGAAAAAATGAAGGAACAACAGGTCCGGGTATGTCAAAAAATCCTGAAAAAAAAAAAAAAAAAAAGATGGAGAGAATGACAAAATCGAGAAGAAAGAGGGCCAAAAAGATGGCAGGAACAAAAAATGAAGGAAAAATAGACCTGGAGAGGTAAAAAACTCGCCAAAAAAGAAAGAGAAAAAATGAAGGAACAACAGGTCCGGGTATGTCAAAAAATCCTGAAAAAAAAAAAAAAAAAAAGATGGAGAGAATGACAAAATCGAGAAGAAAGAGGGCCAAAAAGATGGCAGGAACAAAAAATGAAGGAAAAATAGACCTGGAGAGGTAAAAAACTCGCCAAAAAAGAAAGACAAAAAATGAAGGAACAACAGGTCCGGGTATGTCAAAAAATCCTGAAAAAAAAAAAAAAAAAATGGAGAGAATGACAAAATCGAGAAGAAAGAGGGCCAAAAAGATGGCAGGAACAAAAAATGAAGGAAAAAGAGACCTGGAGAGGTAAAAAACTCGCCAAAAAAGAAAGACAAAAAATGAAGGAACAACAGGTCCGGGTATGTCAAAAAATCCTGAAAAAAAAAAAAAAAAAAGATGGAGAGAATGACAAAATCGAGAAGAAAGAGGGCCAAAAAGATGGCAGGAACAAAAAATGAAGGAAAAAGAGACCTGGAGAGGTAAAAAACTCGCCAAAAAAGAAAGACAAAAAATGAAGGAACAACAGGTCCGGGTATGTCAAAAAATCCTGAAAAAAAAAAAAAAAAAAATGGAGAGAATGACAAAATCGAGAAGAAAGAGGGCCAAAAAGATGGCAGGAACAAAAAATGAAGGAAAAATAGACCTGGAGAGGTAAAAAACTCGCCAAAAAAGAAAGACAAAAAATGAAGGAACAACAGGTCCGGGTATGTCAAAAAATCCTGAAAAAAAAAAAAAAAAAAAGATGGAGAGAATGACAAAATCGAGAAGAAAGAGGGCCAAAAAGATGGCAGGAACAAAAAATGAAGGAAAAATAGACCTGGAGAGGTAAAAAACTCGCCAAAAAAGAAAGACAAAAATGAAGGAACAACAGGTCCGGGTATGTCAAAAAATCCTGAAAAAAAAAAAAAAAAAAAGATGGAGAGAATGACAAAATCGAGAAGAAAGAGGGCCAAAAAGATGGCAGGAACAAAAAATGAAGGAAAAATAGACCTGGAGAGGTAAAAAACTCGCCAAAAAAGAAAGAGAAAAAATGAAGGAACAACAGGTCCGGGTATGTCAAAAAATCCTGAAAAAAAAAAAAAAAAAAAGATGGAGAGAATGACAAAATCGAGAAGAAAGAGGGCCAAAAAGATGGCAGGAACAAAAAATGAAGGAAAAATAGACCTGGAGAGGTAAAAAACTCGCCAAAAAAGAAAGACAAAAAATGAAGGAACAACAGGTCCGGGTATGTCAAAAAATCCTGAAAAAAAAAAAAAAAAAAAGATGGAGAGAATGACAAAATCGAGAAGAAAGAGGGCCAAAAAGATGGCAGGAACAAAAAATGAAGGAAAAATAGACCTGGAGAGGTAAAAA
The DNA here is from genome assembly GCA_030340625.1 of Merluccius polli. Lineage (NCBI taxonomy): Eukaryota > Metazoa > Chordata > Actinopteri > Gadiformes > Merlucciidae > Merluccius > Merluccius polli. Next base: position 19,084 of record JAOPHQ010003601.1, on the reverse strand, counting down.
ACTCGCCAAAAAAGAAAGACAAAAAATGAAGGAACAACAGGTCCGGGTATGTCAAAAAATCCTGAAAAAAAAAAAAAAAAAAGATGGAGAGAATGACAAAATCGAGAAGAAAGAGGGCCAAAAAGATGGCAGGAACAAAAAATGAAGGAAAAATAGACCTGGAGAGGTAAAAAACTCGCCAAAAAAGAAAAGAAAAAATGAAGGAACAACAGGTCCGGGTATGTCAAAAAATCCTGAAAAAAAAAAAAAAAAAAAAAGAGAAAGAGAAGAAAGAGGGCCAAAAAGATGGCAGGAACAAAAAATGAAGGAAAAAGACCTGGAGAGGTAAAAAACTCGCCAAAAAAGAAAGAAAAAAATGAAGGAACAACAGGTCCGGGTATGTCAAAAAATCCTGAAAAAAAAAAAAAAAAAAAGATGGAGAGAATGACAAAATCGAGAAGAAAGAGGGCCAAAAAGATGGCAGGAACAAAAAATGAAGGAAAAATAGACCTGGAGAGGTAAAAAACTCGCCAAAAAAGAAAGAGAAAAAATGAAGGAACAACAGGTCCGGGTATGTCAAAAAATCCTGAAAAAAAAAAAAAAAAAAAGATGGAGAGAATGACAAAATCGAGAAGAAAGAGGGCCAAAAAGATGGCAGGAACAAAAAATGAAGGAAAAATAGACCTGGAGAGGTAAAAAACTCGCCAAAAAAGAAGACAAAAAATGAAGGAACAACAGGTCCGGGTATGTCAAAAAATCCTGAAAAAAAAAAAAAAAAAAAGATGGAGAGAATGACAAAATCGAGAAGAAAGAGGGCCAAAAAGATGGCAGGAACAAAAAATGAAGGAAAAATAGACCTGGAGAGGTAAAAAACTCGCCAAAAAAGAAAGAAAAAAATGAAGGAACAACAGGTCCGGGTATGTCAAAAAATCCTGAAAAAAAAAAAAAAAAAAAGATGGAGAGAATGACAAAATCGAGAAGAAAGAGGGCCAAAAAGATGGCAGGAACAAAAAATGAAGGAAAAATAGACCTGGAGAGGTAAAAAACTCGCCAAAAAAGAAAGAAAAAATGAAGGAACAACAGGTCCGGGTATGTCAAAAAATCCTGAAAAAAAAAAAAAAAAAAAGATGGAGAGAATGACAAAATCGAGAAGAAAGAGGGCCAAAAAGATGGCAGGAACAAAAAATGAAGGAAAATAGACCTGGAGAGGTAAAAAACTCGCCAAAAAAGAAAGACAAAAAATGAAGGAACAACAGGTCCGGGTATGTCAAAAAATCCTGAAAAAAAAAAAAAAAAAAGATGGAGAGAATGACAAAATCGAGAAGAAAGAGGGCCAAAAAGATGGCAGGAACAAAAAATGAAGAAAAAAGAGACCTGGAGAGGTAAAAAAACTCGCCAAAAAAGAAAGACAAAAAAATGAAGGAACAACAGGTCCGGGTATATCAAAAAATCCTGAAAAAAAAAAAAAAAAAAGATGGAGAGAATGACAAAATCGAGAAGAAAGAGGGCCAAAAAGATGGCAGGAACAAAAAATGAAGGAAAAGAGACCTGGAGAGGTCAAAAAATCGCCAAAAAAGAAAGACGAAAAAATGAAGGAACAACAGGTCCGGGTATGGTCAAAAAATCCTGAAAAAAAAAAAAAAAAAAAGATGGAGAGAATGACAAAATCGAGAAGAAAGAGGGCCAAAAAGATGGGCAGGAACAAAAAATGAAGGAAAAAGAGACTGGAGAGGTAAAAACCTCGCCAAAAAAAGAAAGAGAAAAAATGAAGGAACAACAGGTCCGGGTATGTCAAAAAATCCTGAAAAAAAAAAAAAAAAAAAAGATGGAGAGAATGACAAAATCGAGAAGAAAGAGGGCCAAAAAGATGGCAGGAACAAAAAATGAAGGAAAAAGAGACCTGGAGAGGTAAAAAACTCGCCAAAAAAGAAAGAGAAAAAATGAAGGAACAACAGGTCCGGGTATGTCAAAAAATCCTGAAAAAAAAAAAAAAAAAAAGATGGAGAGAATGACAAAATCGAGAAGAAAGAGGGCCAAAAAGATGGCAGGAACAAAAAATGAAGGAAAAATAGACCTGGAGAGGTAAAAAACTCGCCAAAAAAGAAAGAGAAAAAATGAAGGAACAACAGGTCCGGGTATGTCAAAAAATCCTGAAAAAAAAAAAAAAAAAAAAAAGATGGAGAGAATGACAAAATCGAGAAGAAAGAGGGCCAAAAAGATGGCAGGAACAAAAAATGAAGGAAAAAGGAGACCTGGAGAGGTAAAAAACTCGCCAAAAAAGAAAGAGACAAAAATGAAGGAACAACAGGTCCGGGTATGTCAAAAAATCCTGAAAAAAAAAAAAAAAAAAAGATGGAGAGAATGACAAAATCGAGAAGAAAGAGGGCCAAAAAGATGGCAGGAACAAAAAATGAAGGAAAAATAGACCTGGAGAGGTAAAAAAACTCGCCAAAAAAGAAAGAGAAAAAATGAAGGAACAACAGGTCCGGGTATGTCAAAAAATCCTGAAAAAAAAAAAAAAAAAAGATGGAGAGAATGACAAAATCGAGAAGAAAGAGGGCCAAAAAGATGGCAGGAACAAAAAAATGAAGGAAAAAGAGACCTGGAGAGGTAAAAAACTCGCCAAAAAAGAAAGAGAAAAAATGAAGGAACAACAGGTCCGGGTATGTCAAAAAATCCTGAAAAAAAAAAAAAAAAAAAAGATGGAGAGAATGACAAAATCGAGAAGAAAGAGGGCCAAAAAGATGGCAGGAACAAAAAATGAAGGAAAAAGAGACCTGGAGAGGTAAAAAACTCGCCAAAAAAGAAAGAGAAAAAATGAAGGAACAACAGGTCCGGGTATGTCAAAAAATCCTGAAAAAAAAAAAAAAAAAAAAAGATGGAGAGAATGACAAAATCGAGAAGAAAGAGGGCCAAAAAGATGGCAGGAACAAAAAAATGAAGGAAAAATAGACCTGGAGAGGTAAAAAACTCGCCAAAAAAGAAAGAGAAAAAATGAAGGAACAACAGGTCCGGGTATGTCAAAAAATCCTGAAAAAAAAAAAAAAAAAAAGATGGAGAGAATGACAAAATCGAGAAGAAAGAGGGCCAAAAAGATGGCAGGAACAAAAAATGAAGGAAAAAGAGACCTGGAGAGGTAAAAAACTCGCCAAAAAAGAAAGACAAAAAATGAAGGAACAACAGGTCCGGGTATGTCAAAAAATCCTGAAAAAAAAAAAAAAAAAAAGATGGAGAGAATGACAAAATCGAGAAGAAAGAGGGCCAAAAAGATGGCAGGAACAAAAAATGAAGGAAAAAGAGACCTGGAGAGGTAAAAAACTCGCCAAAAAAGAAAGAGAAAAAAATGAAGGAACAACAGGTCCGGGTATGTCAAAAAATCCTGAAAAAAAAAAAAAAAAAAAGATGGAGAGAATGACAAAATCGAGAAGAAAGAGGGCCAAAAAGATGGCAGGAACAAAAAATGAAGGAAAAAGAGACCTGGAGAGGTAAAAAACTCGCCAAAAAAGAAAGAGCAAAAAATGAAGGAACAACAGGTCCGGGTATGTCAAAAAATCCTGAAAAAAAAAAAAAAAAAAAGATGGAGAGAATGACAAAATCGAGAAGAAAGAGGGCCAAAAAGATGGCAGGAACAAAAAATGAAGGAAAAAGAGACCTGGAGAGGTAAAAAACTCGCCAAAAAAGAAAGAGAAAAAATGAAGGAACAACAGGTCCGGGTATGTCAAAAAATCCTGAAAAAAAAAAAAAAAAAAAGATGGAGAGAATGACAAAATCGAGAAGAAAGAGGGCCAAAAAGATGGCAGGAACAAAAAATGAAGGAAAAAGAGACCTGGAGAGGTAAAAAACTCGCCAAAAAAGAAAGAGAAAAAATGAAGGAACAACAGGTCCGGGTATGTCAAAAAATCCTGAAAAAAAAAAAAAAAAAAAGATGGAGAGAATGACAAAATCGAGAAGAAAGAGGGCCAAAAAGATGGCAGGAACAAAAAATGAAGGAAAAAGAGACCTGGAGAGGTAAAAAACTCGCCAAAAAAGAAAGAGAAAAAATGAAGGAACAACAGGTCCGGGTATGTCAAAAAATCCTGAAAAAAAAAAAAAAAAAAAAGATGGAGAGAATGACAAAATCGAGAAGAAAGAGGGCCAAAAAGATGGCAGGAACAAAAAATGAAGGAAAAAGAGACCTGGAGAGGTAAAAAACTCGCCAAAAAAGAAAGACAAAAAATGAAGGAACAACAGGTCCGGGTATGTCAAAAAATCCTGAAAAAAAAAAAAAAAAAAGATGGAGAGAATGACAAAATCGAGAAGAAAGAGGGCCAAAAAGATGGCAGGAACAAAAAAATGAAGGAAAAAGAGACCTGGAGAGGTAAAAAACTCGCCAAAAAAGAAAGAGAAAAAATGAAGGAACAACAGGTCCGGGTATGTCAAAAAATCCTGAAAAAAAAAAAAAAAAAAAGATGGAGAGAATGACAAAATCGAGAAGAAAGAGGGCCAAAAAGATGGCAGGAACAAAAAATGAAGGAAAAAGAGACCTGGAGAGGTAAAAAACTCGCCAAAAAAGAAAGAGAAAAAATGAAGGAACAACAGGTCCGGGTATGTCAAAAAATCCTGAAAAAAAAAAAAAAAAAAAAGATGGAGAGAATGACAAAATCGAGAAGAAAGAGGGCCAAAAAGATGGCAGGAACAAAAAATGAAGGAAAAATAGACCTGGAGAGGTAAAAAACTCGCCAAAAAAAGAAAGAGAAAAAATGAAGGAACAACAGGTCCGGGTATGTCAAAAAATCCTGAAAAAAAAAAAAAAAAAAGATGGAGAGAATGACAAAATCGAGAAGAAAGAGGGCCAAAAAGATGGCAGGAACAAAAAATGAAGGAAAAATAGACCTGGAGAGGTAAAAAACTCGCCAAAAAAGAAAGAGAAAAAATGAAGGAACAACAGGTCCGGGTATGTCAAAAAATCCTGAAAAAAAAAAAAAAAAAAAGATGGAGAGAATGACAAAATCGAGAAGAAAGAGGGCCAAAAAGATGGCAGGAACAAAAAATGAAGGAAAAAGAGACCTGGAGAGGTAAAAAACTCGCCAAAAAAGAAAGAGAAAAAATGAAGGAACAACAGGTCCGGGTATGTCAAAAAATCCTGAAAAAAAAAAAAAAAAAAAGATGGAGAGAATGACAAAATCGAGAAGAAAGAGGGCCAAAAAGATGGCAGGAACAAAAAATGAAGGAAAAAGAGACCTGGAGAGGTCAAAAACTCGCCAAAAAAGAAAGAGAAAAAATGAAGGAACAACAGGTCCGGGTATGTCAAAAAATCCTGAAAAAAAAAAAAAAAAAAGATGGAGAGAATGACAAAATCGAGAAGAAAGAGGGCCAAAAAGATGGCAGGAACAAAAAATGAAGGAAAAAGAGACCTGGAGAGGTAAAAAACTCGCCAAAAAAGAAAGAGAAAAAATGAAGGAACAACAGGTCCGGGTATGTCAAAAAATCCTGAAAAAAAAAAAAAAAAAAAGATGGAGAGAATGACAAAATCGAGAAGAAAGAGGGCCAAAAAGATGGCAGGAACAAAAAATGAAGGAAAAATAGACCTGGAGAGGTAAAAAACTCGCCAAAAAAGAAAGAGAAAAAATGAAGGAACAACAGGTCCGGGTATGTCAAAAAATCCTGAAAAAAAAAAAAAAAAAAAGATGGAGAGAATGACAAAATCGAGAAGAAAGAGGGCCAAAAAGATGGCAGGAACAAAAAATGAAGGAAAAATAGACCTGGAGAGGTAAAAAACTCGCCAAAAAAAGAAAGACAAAAAATGAAGGAACAACAGGTCCGGGTATGTCAAAAAATCCTGAAAAAAAAAAAAAAAAAAGATGGAGAGAATGACAAAATCGAGAAGAAAGAGGGCCAAAAAGATGGCAGGAACAAAAAATGAAGGAAAAAGAGACCTGGAGAGGTAAAAAACTCGCCAAAAAAGAAAGAGAAAAAATGAAGGAACAACAGGTCCGGGTATGTCAAAAAATCCTGAAAAAAAAAAAAAAAAAAAGATGGAGAGAATGACAAAATCGAGAAGAAAGAGGGCCAAAAAGATGGCAGGAACAAAAAATGAAGGAAAAATAGACCTGGAGAGGTAAAAAACTCGCCAAAAAAGAAAGAGAAAAAATGAAGGAACAACAGGTCCGGGTATGTCAAAAAATCCTGAAAAAAAAAAAAAAAAAAAAGATGGAGAGAATGACAAAATCGAGAAGAAAGAGGGCCAAAAAGATGGCAGGAACAAAAAATGAAGGAAAAAGAGACCTGGAGAGGTAAAAAACTCGCCAAAAAAGAAAGAGAAAAAATGAAGGAACAACAGGTCCGGGTATGTCAAAAAATCCTGAAAAAAAAAAAAAAAAAAAGATGGAGAGAATGACAAAATCGAGAAGAAAGAGGGCCAAAAAGATGGCAGGAACAAAAAATGAAGGAAAAATAGACCTGGAGAGGTAAAAAACTCGCCAAAAAAGAAAGACAAAAAATGAAGGAACAACAGGTCCGGGTATGTCAAAAAATCCTGAAAAAAAAAAAAAAAAAAAGATGGAGAGAATGACAAAATCGAGAAGAAAGAGGGCCAAAAAGATGGCAGGAACAAAAAATGAAGGAAAAAGAGACCTGGAGAGGTAAAAAACTCGCCAAAAAAGAAAGACAAAAAATGAAGGAACAACAGGTCCGGGTATGTCAAAAAATCCTGAAAAAAAAAAAAAAAAAAAGATGGAGAGAATGACAAAATCGAGAAGAAAGAGGGCCAAAAAGATGGCAGGAACAAAAAATGAAGGAAAAATAGACCTGGAGAGGTAAAAAACTCGCCAAAAAAGAAAGAGAAAAAATGAAGGAACAACAGGTCCGGGTATGTCAAAAAATCCTGAAAAAAAAAAAAAAAAAAAGATGGAGAGAATGACAAAATCGAGAAGAAAGAGGGCCAAAAAGATGGCAGGAACAAAAAATGAAGGAAAAAGAGACCTGGAGAGGTAAAAAAACTCGCCAAAAAAGAAAGACAAAAAATGAAGGAACAACAGGTCCGGGTATGTCAAAAAATCCTGAAAAAAAAAAAAAAAAAAAAGATGGAGAGAATGACAAAATCGAGAAGAAAGAGGGCCAAAAAGATGGCAGGAACAAAAAATGAAGGAAAAAGAGACCTGGAGAGGTAAAAAACTCGCCAAAAAAGAAAGAGCAAAAAATGAAGGAACAACAGGTCCGGGTATGTCAAAAAATCCTGAAAAAAAAAAAAAAAAAAAGATGGAGAGAATGACAAAATCGAGAAGAAAGAGGGCCAAAAAGATGGCAGGAACAAAAAATGAAGGAAAAAGAGACCTGGAGAGGTAAAAAACTCGCCAAAAAAGAAAGAGAAAAAAATGAAGGAACAACAGGTCCGGGTATGTCAAAAAATCCTGAAAAAAAAAAAAAAAAAAGATGGAGAGAATGACAAAATCGAGAAGAAAGAGGGCCAAAAAGATGGCAGGAACAAAAAATGAAGGAAAAATAGACCTGGAGAGGTAAAAAACTCGCCAAAAAAGAAAGACAAAAAATGAAGGAACAACAGGTCCGGGTATGTCAAAAAATCCTGAAAAAAAAAAAAAAAAAAAGATGGAGAGAATGACAAAATCGAGAAGAAAGAGGGCCAAAAAGATGGCAGGAACAAAAAATGAAGGAAAAAGAGACCTGGAGAGGTAAAAAACTCGCCAAAAAAGAAAGAGAAAAAATGAAGGAACAACAGGTCCGGGTATGTCAAAAAATCCTGAAAAAAAAAAAAAAAAAAAGATGGAGAGAATGACAAAATCGAGAAGAAAGAGGGCCAAAAAGATGGCAGGAACAAAAAATGAAGGAAAAAGAGACCTGGAGAGGTAAAAAACTCGCCAAAAAAGAAAGAGAAAAAATGAAGGAACAACAGGTCCGGGTATGTCAAAAAATCCTGAAAAAAAAAAAAAAAAAAAGATGGAGAGAATGACAAAATCGAGAAGAAAGAGGGCCAAAAAGATGGCAGGAACAAAAAATGAAGGAAAAAGAGACCTGGAGAGGTAAAAAACTCGCCAAAAAAGAAAGAGAAAAAATGAAGGAACAACAGGTCCGGGTATGTCAAAAAATCCTGAAAAAAAAAAAAAAAAAAAGATGGAGAGAATGACAAAATCGAGAAGAAAGAGGGCCAAAAAGATGGCAGGAACAAAAAATGAAGGAAAAAGAGACCTGGAGAGGTAAAAAACTCGCCAAAAAAGAAAGAGAAAAAATGAAGGAACAACAGGTCCGGGTATGTCAAAAAATCCTGAAAAAAAAAAAAAAAAAAAGATGGAGAGAATGACAAAATCGAGAAGAAAGAGGGCCAAAAAGATGGCAGGAACAAAAAATGAAGGAAAAAGAGACCTGGAGAGGTAAAAAACTCGCCAAAAAAGAAAGAGAAAAAATGAAGGAACAACAGGTCCGGGTATGTCAAAAAATCCTGAAAAAAAAAAAAAAAAAAAAGATGGAGAGAATGACAAAATCGAGAAGAAAGAGGGCCAAAAAGATGGCAGGAACAAAAAATGAAGGAAAAAGAGACCTGGAGAGGTAAAAAACTCGCCAAAAAAGAAAGAGAAAAAATGAAGGAACAACAGGTCCGGGTATGTCAAAAAATCCTGAAAAAAAAAAAAAAAAAAAGATGGAGAGAATGACAAAATCGAGAAGAAAGAGGGCCAAAAAGATGGCAGGAACAAAAAATGAAGGAAAAATAGACCTGGAGAGGTAAAAAACTCGCCAAAAAAGAAAGAGAAAAAATGAAGGAACAACAGGTCCGGGTATGTCAAAAAATCCTGAAAAAAAAAAAAAAAAAAAGATGGAGAGAATGACAAAATCGAGAAGAAAGAGGGCCAAAAAGATGGCAGGAACAAAAAATGAAGGAAAAATAGACCTGGAGAGGTAAAAAACTCGCCAAAAAAGAAAGAGAAAAAATGAAGGAACAACAGGTCCGGGTATGTCAAAAAATCCTGAAAAAAAAAAAAAAAAAAGATGGAGAGAATGACAAAATCGAGAAGAAAGAGGGCCAAAAAGATGGCAGGAACAAAAAATGAAGGAAAAAGAGACCTGGAGAGGTAAAAAACTCGCCAAAAAAGAAAGAGAAAAAATGAAGGAACAACAGGTCCGGGTATGTCAAAAAATCCTGAAAAAAAAAAAAAAAAAAGATGGAGAGAATGACAAAATCGAGAAGAAAGAGGGCCAAAAAGATGGCAGGAACAAAAAATGAAGGAAAAAGAGACCTGGAGAGGTAAAAAACTCGCCAAAAAAGAAAGAGAAAAAATGAAGGAACAACAGGTCCGGGTATGTCAAAAAATCCTGAAAAAAAAAAAAAAAAAAAGATGGAGAGAATGACAAAATCGAGAAGAAAGAGGGCCAAAAAGATGGCAGGAACAAAAAATGAAGGAAAAAGAGACCTGGAGAGGTAAAAAACTCGCCAAAAAAGAAAGAGAAAAAATGAAGGAACAACAGGTCCGGGTATGTCAAAAAATCCTGAAAAAAAAAAAAAAAAAAAGATGGAGAGAATGACAAAATCGAGAAGAAAGAGGGCCAAAAAGATGGCAGGAACAAAAAATGAAGGAAAAAGAGACCTGGAGAGGTAAAAAACTCGCCAAAAAAGAAAGAGAAAAAATGAAGGAACAACAGGTCCGGGTATGTCAAAAAATCCTGAAAAAAAAAAAAAAAAAAAGATGGAGAGAATGACAAAATCGAGAAGAAAGAGGGCCAAAAAGATGGCAGGAACAAAAAATGAAGGAAAAAGAGACCTGGAGAGGTCAAAAAACTCGCCAAAAAAGAAAGAGAAAAAATGAAGGAACAACAGGTCCGGGTATGTCAAAAAATCCTGAAAAAAAAAAAAAAAAAAGATGGAGAGAATGACAAAATCGAGAAGAAAGAGGGCCAAAAAGATGGCAGGAACAAAAAATGAAGGAAAAAGAGACCTGGAGAGGTAAAAAAACTCGCCAAAAAAAGAAAGAGAAAAAATGAAGGAACAACAGGTCCGGGTATGTCAAAAAATCCTGAAAAAAAAAAAAAAAAAAAGATGGAGAGAATGACAAAATCGAGAAGAAAGAGGGCCAAAAAGATGGCAGGAACAAAAAATGAAGGAAAAAGAGACCTGGAGAGGTCAAAAAACCTCGCCAAAAAAGAAAGAGAAAAAATGAAGGAACAACAGGTCCGGGTATGTCAAAAAATCCTGAAAAAAAAAAAAAAAAAAAAGATGGAGAGAATGACAAAATCGAGAAGAAAGAGGGCCAAAAAGATGGCAGGAACAAAAAATGAAGGAAAAATAGACCTGGAGAGGTAAAAAACTCGCCAAAAAAGAAGAGACAAAAATGAAGGAACAACAGGTCCGGGTATGTCAAAAAATCCTGAAAAAAAAAAAAAAAAAAAGATGGAGAGAATGACAAAATCGAGAAGAAAGAGGGCCAAAAAGATGGCAGGAACAAAAAATGAAGGAAAATAGACCTGGAGAGGTAAAAAAACTCGCCAAAAAAGAAAGACAAAAAATGAAGGAACAACAGGTCCGGGTATGTCAAAAAATCCTGAAAAAAAAAAAAAAAAAAAGATGGAGAGAATGACAAAATCGAGAAGAAAGAGGGCCAAAAAGATGGCAGGAACAAAAAATGAAGGAAAAAGAGACCTGGAGAGGTAAAAAACTCGCCAAAAAAAGAAAGACAAAAATGAAGGAACAACAGGTCCGGGTATGTCAAAAAAATCCTGAAAAAAAAAAAAAAAAAAAAGATGGAGAGAATGACAAATCGAGAAGAAAGAGGGCCAAAAAGATGGCAGGAACAAAAAATGAAGGAAAAAGAGACCTGGAGAGGTCAAAAAACTCGCCAAAAAAGAAAGAGCAAAAAATGAAGGAACAACAGGTCCCGGGTATGTCAAAAAATCCTGAAAAAAAAAAAAAAAAAAAAGATGGAGAGAATGACAAAATCGAGAAGAAAGAGGGCCAAAAGATGGCAGGAACAAAAAATGAAGGAAAAAGAGACCTGGAGAGGTAAAAAACTCGCCAAAAAAGAAAGACAAAAAATGAAGGAACAACAGGTCCGGGTATGTCAAAAAATCCTGAAAAAAAAAAAAAAAAAAAAGATGGAGAGAATGACAAAATCGAGAAGAAAGAGGGCCAAAAAGATGGCAGGAACAAAAAATGAAGGAAAAAGAGACCTGGAGAGGTAAAAAAACTCGCCAAAAAAGAAAGACAAAAAATGAAGGAACAACAGGTCCGGGTATGTCAAAAAATCCTGAAAAAAAAAAAAAAAAAAAGATGGAGAGAAAGACAAAATCGAGAAGAAAGAGGGCCAAAAAGATGGCAGGAACAAAAAAATGAAGGAAAAATAGACCTGGAGAGGTAAAAAACTCGCCAAAAAAGAAAGAGAAAAAATGAAGGAACAACAGGTCCGGGTATGTCAAAAAATCCTGAAAAAAAAAAAAAAAAAAAGATGGAGAGAATGACAAAATCGAGAAGAAAGAGGGCCAAAAAGATGGCAGGAACAAAAAATGAAGGAAAAAGAGACCTGGAGAGGTAAAAAAAAACTCGCCAAAAAAGAAAGAGAAAAAATGAAGGAACAACAGGTCCGGGTATGTCAAAAAATCCCTGAAAAAAAAAAAAAAAAAAAAGATGGAGAGAATGACAAAATCGAGAAGAAAGAGGGCCAAAAAGATGGCAGGAACAAAAAATGAAGGAAAAAGAGACCTGGAGAGGTAAAAAAACTCGCCAAAAAAAGAAAGACAAAAAATGAAGGAACAACAGGTCCGGGTATGTCAAAAAATCCTGAAAAAAAAAAAAAAAAAAAGATGGAGGAGAATGACAAAATCGAGAAGAAAGAGGGCCAAAAAGATGGGCAGGAACAAAAAAATGAAGGAAAAATAGACCTGGAGAGGTCAAAAACTCGCCAAAAAAGAAAGACAAAAAATGAAGGAACAACAGGTCCGGGTATGTCAAAAAATCCTGAAAAAAAAAAAAAAAAAAAGATGGAGAGAATGACAAAAATCGAGAAGAAAGAGGGCCAAAAAGATGGCAGGAACAAAAAATGAAGGAAAAATAGACCTGGAGAGGTAAAAAACTCGCCAAAAAAGAAAGACAAGAAAATGAAGGAACAACAGGTCCGGGGTATGTCAAAAAATCCTGAAAAAAAAAAAAAAAAAAAGATGGAGAGAATGACAAAATTCGAGAAGAAAGAGGGCCAAAAAGATGGCAGGAACAAAAAATGAAGGAAAAGAGACCTGGAGAGGTCAAAAAACTCGCCAAAAAAGAAAGGACAAAAAATGAAGGAACAACAGGGTCCGGGTATGTCAAAAAATCCTGAAAAAAAAAAAAAAAAAAGATGGAGAGAATGACAAAATCGAGAAGAAAGAGGGCCAAAAAGAATGGCAGGAACAAAAAATGAAGGAAATAGAGACCTTGAGAGGTAAAAAAACCTCGCCAAAAAAGAAAGAGCAAAAAAATGAAGGAACAACAGGTCCGGGTATGTCAAAAAATCCTGAAAAAAAAAAAAAAAAAAAAAAGATGGAGAGAATTGACAAAATCGAGAAGAAAGAGGGGCCAAAAAGATGGCAGGAACAAAAAATGAAGGAAAAATAGACACTGGAGAGGTAAAAAACTCGCCAAAAAAGAAAGGACAAAAAATGAAGGAACAACAGGTCCGGGTATGTCAAAAATTCCTGAAAAAAAAAAAAAAAAAAAAAGATGGAGAGAATGACAAAAGATCGAGAAGAAAGAGGGCCAAAAAGATGGCAGGAACAAAAAATGAAGGAAAAATAGACCTGGAGAGGTAAAAAACTCGCCAAAAAAGAAAGAGAAAAAATGAAGGAACAACAGGTCCGGGTATGTCAAAAAATCCTGTAAAAAAAAAAAAAAAAAAAAGATGGAGAGAATGTCCAAAATCGAGAAGAAAGAGGGCCAAAAAGATGGCAGGAACAAAAAATGAAGGAAAAATAGACCTGGTAGAGGTAAAAAAAACTCGCCAAAAAAGAAAGACAAAAAATGAAGGAACAACAGGTCAGGCGTATGTCAAAAAATCCTGAAAAAAAAAAAAAAAAAAGAATGGAGAGAATGACAAAATCGAGAAGAAAGAGGGCCAAAAAGGATGGCAGGAACAAAAAATGAAGGAAAAATAGACCTGGAGAGGTAAAAAAACTCCGCCATAAAAAGGAAAGAGAAAAAATGAAGGAACAACAGGTCCGGGTATGTCTAAAAAATCCTGAAAAAAAAAAAAAAAAAATAGATGGAGAGAATGACAAAATCGAGAAGAAAGAGGGCCAAAAAGATGGCAGGAACAAAAAATGAAGGAAAAAGAGACCTGAGAGGTAAAAAAAAACAAAAAACAGCACGCCAAAAAAAGAAAGAGCAGAAAAATGAAGGAACAACAGGTCCGGGTATGTCAAAAAATCCTGAAAAAAAAAAAAAAAAAAAAGATGGAGAGAATGACAAAATCGAGAAGAAAGAGGGCCAAAAAGATGGCAGGAACAAAAAAATGAAGGAAAAATAGACCTGGAGAGGTCCAAAAACCTCGCCAAAAAAAGAAAGACAAAAAATGAAGGAACAACAGGTCCGGGTATGTCAAAAAATCCTGAAAAAAAAAAAAAAAAAAAGATGGAGAGAATGACAAAATCGAGAAGAAAGAGGGCCAAAAAGATGGCAGGAACAAAAAATGAAGGAAAAATAGACCTGGAGAGGTAAAAAACTCGCCAAAAAAGAAAGAGAAAAAATGAAGGAACAACAGGTCCGGGTATGTCAAAAAATCCTGAAAAAAAAAAAAAAAAAAAGATGGAGAGAATGACAAAATCGAGAAGAAAGAGGGCCAAAAAGATGGCAGGAACAAAAAATGAAGGAAAAAGACCTGGAGAGGTAAAAAACTCGCCAAAAAAGAAAGAGAAAAAATGAAGGAACAACAGGTCCGGGTATGTCAAAAAATCCTGAAAAAAAAAAAAAAAAAAGATGGAGAGAATGACAAAATCGAGAAGAAAGAGGGCCAAAAAGATGGCAGGAACAAAAAATGAAGGAAAAATAGACCTGGAGAGGTAAAAAACTCGCCAAAAAAGAAAGAGAAAAAATGAAGGAACAACAGGTCCGGGTATGTCAAAAAATCCTGAAAAAAAAAAAAAAAAAAAGATGGAGAGAATGACAAAATCGAGAAGAAAGAGGGCCAAAAAGATGGCAGGAACAAAAAATGAAGGAAAAAGAGACCTGGAGAGGTAAAAAACTCGCCAAAAAAGAAAGACAAAAAATGAAGGAACAACAGGTCCGGGTATGTCAAAAAATCCTGAAAAAAAAAAAAAAAAAAAGATGGAGAGAATGACAAAATCGAGAAGAAAGAGGGCCAAAAAGATGGCAGGAACAAAAAATGAAGGAAAAAGACCTGGAGAGGTAAAAACTCGCCAAAAAAGAAAGAGAAAAAAATGAAGGAACAACAGGTCCGGGTATGTCAAAAAATCCTGAAAAAAAAAAAAAAAAAAAGATGGAGAGAATGACAAAATCGAGAAGAAAGAGGGCCAAAAAGATGGCAGGAACAAAAAATGAAGGAAAAAGAGACCTGGAGAGGTAAAAAACTCGCCAAAAAAAAGAAAAAAATGAAGGAACAACAGGTCCGGGTATGTCAAAAAATCCTGAAAAAAAAAAAAAAAAAAAAGATGGAGAGAATGACAAAATCGAGAAGAAAGAGGGCCAAAAAGATGGCAGGAACAAAAAATGAAGGAAAAAGACCTGGAGAGGTAAAAAACTCGCCAAAAAAGAAAGACAAAAAATGAAGGAACAACAGGTCCGGGTATGTCAAAAAATCCTGAAAAAAAAAAAAAAAAAAGATGGAGAGAATGACAAAATCGAGAAGAAAGAGGGCCAAAAAGATGGCAGGAACAAAAAATGAAGGAAAAAGACCTGGAGAGGTAAAAAACTCGCCAAAAAAGAAAGACAAAAAATGAAGGAACAACAGGTCCGGGTATGTCAAAAAATCCTGAAAAATAAAAAATAAAAAAGATGGAGAGAATGACAAAATCGAGAAGAAAGAGGGCCAAAAAGATGGCAGGAACAAAAAATGAAGGAAAAATAGACCTGGAGAGGTAAAAAACTCGCCAAAAAAGAAAGACAAAAAATGAAGGAACAACAGGTCCGGGTATGTCAAAAAATCCTGAAAAAAAAAAAAAAAAAAAATGGAGAGAATGACAAAATCGAGAAGAAAGAGGGCCAAAAAGATGGCAGGAACAAAAAATGAAGGAAAAATAGACCTGGAGAGGTAAAAAACTCGCCAAAAAAGAAAGACAAAAAATGAAGGAACAACAGGTCCGGGTATGTCAAAAAATCCTGAAAAAAAAAAAAAAAAAAAGATGGAGAGAATGACAAAATCGAGAAGAAAGAGGGCCAAAAAGATGGCAGGAACAAAAAATGAAGGAAAAATAGACCTGGAGAGGTAAAAAACTCGCCAAAAAAGAAAGACAAAAAATGAAGGAACAACAGGTCCGGGTATGTCAAAAAATCCTGAAAAAAAAAAAAAAAAAAAGATGGAGAGAATGACAAAATCGAGAAGAAAGAGGGCCAAAAAGATGGCAGGAACAAAAAATGAAGGAAAAATAGACCTGGAGAGGTAAAAAACTCGCCAAAAAAGAAAGAGAAAAAATGAAGGAACAACAGGTCCGGGTATGTCAAAAAATCCTGAAAAAAAAAAAAAAAAAATGGAGAGAATGACAAAATCGAGAAGAAAGAGGGCCAAAAAGATGGCAGGAACAAAAAATGAAGGAAAAAGAGACCTGGAGAGGTAAAAAACTCGCCAAAAAAGAAAGAGAAAAAATGAAGGAACAACAGGTCCGGGTATGTCAAAAAATCCTGAAAAAAAAAAAAAAAAAAAGATGGAGAGAATGACAAAATCGAGAAGAAAGAGGGCCAAAAAGATGGCAGGAACAAAAAATGAAGGAAAAAGAGACCTGGAGAGGTAAAAAACTCGCCAAAAAAGAAAGAGAAAAAATGAAGGAACAACAGGTCCGGGTATGTCAAAAAATCCTGAAAAAAAAAAAAAAAAAAAGATGGAGAGAATGACAAAATCGAGAAGAAAGAGGGCCAAAAAGATGGCAGGAACAAAAAATGAAGGAAAAAGAGACCTGGAGAGGTAAAAACTCGCCAAAAAAGAAAGACAAAAAATGAAGGAACAACAGGTCCGGGTATGTCAAAAAATCCTGAAAAAAAAAAAAAAAAAAAGATGGAGAGAATGACAAAATCGAGAAGAAAGAGGGCCAAAAAGATGGCAGGAACAAAAAATGAAGGAAAAATAGACCTGGAGAGGTAAAAAACTCGCCAAAAAAGAAAGAGAAAAAATGAAGGAACAACAGGTCCGGGTATGTCAAAAAATCCTGAAAAAAAAAAAAAAAAAAAGATGGAGAGAATGACAAAATCGAGAAGAAAGAGGGCCAAAAAGATGGCAGGAACAAAAAATGAAGGAAAAAAGACCTGGAGAGGTAAAAAACTCGCCAAAAAAGAAAAGAAAAAATGAAGGAACAACAGGTCCGGGTATGTCAAAAAATCCTGAAAAAAAAAAAAAAAAAAAGATGGAGAGAATGACAAAATCGAGAAGAAAGAGGGCCAAAAAGATGGCAGGAACAAAAAATGAAGGAAAAATAGACCTGGAGAGGTAAAAAACTCGCCAAAAAAGAAAGAGAAAAAATGAAGGAACAACAGGTCCGGGTATGTCAAAAAATCCTGAAAAAAAAAAAAAAAAAAGATGGAGAGAATGACAAAATCGAGAAGAAAGAGGGCCAAAAAGATGGCAGGAACAAAAAATGAAGGAAAAAAGACCTGGAGAGGTAAAAAACTCGCCAAAAAAGAAAGAGAAAAAATGAAGGAACAACAGGTCCGGGTATGTCAAAAAATCCTGAAAAAAAAAAAAAAAAAAAGATGGAGAGAATGACAAAATCGAGAAGAAAGAGGGCCAAAAAGATGGCAGGAACAAAAAATGAAGGAAAAATAGACCTGGAGAGGTAAAAAACTCGCCAAAAAAGAAAGACAAAAAATGAAGGAACAACAGGTCCGGGTATGTCAAAAAATCCTGAAAAAAAAAAAAAAAAAAAGATGGAGAGAATGACAAAATCGAGAAGAAAGAGGGCCAAAAAGATGGCAGGAACAAAAAATGAAGGAAAAAGAGACCTGGAGAGGTAAAAAACTCGCCAAAAAAGAAAGACAAAAAATGAAGGAACAACAGGTCCGGGTATGTCAAAAAATCCTGAAAAAAAAAAAAAAAAAAGATGGAGAGAATGACAAAATCGAGAAGAAAGAGGGCCAAAAAGATGGCAGGAACAAAAAATGAAGGAAAAAGAGACCTGGAGAGGTAAAAAACTCGCCAAAAAAGAAAGAGAAAAAATGAAGGAACAACAGGTCCGGGTATGT
The DNA here is from genome assembly GCA_030340625.1 of Merluccius polli. Classification (NCBI taxonomy): domain Eukaryota; kingdom Metazoa; phylum Chordata; class Actinopteri; order Gadiformes; family Merlucciidae; genus Merluccius; species Merluccius polli. The sequence continues at coordinate 1,755 of JAOPHQ010003601.1, read as the reverse complement.
CAAAAAATCCTGAAAAAAAAAAAAAAAAAAAGATGGAGAGAATGACAAAATCGAGAAGAAAGAGGGCCAAAAAGATGGCAGGAACAAAAAATGAAGGAAAAAGAGACCTGGAGAGGTAAAAAACTCGCCAAAAAAGAAAGACAAAAAATGAAGGAACAACAGGTCCGGGTATGTCAAAAAATCCTGAAAAAAAAAAAAAAAAAAGATGGAGAGAATGACAAAATCGAGAAGAAAGAGGGCCAAAAAGATGGCAGGAACAAAAAATGAAGGAAAAATAGACCTGGAGAGGTAAAAAACTCGCCAAAAAAGAAAGACAAAAAATGAAGGAACAACAGGTCCGGGTATGTCAAAAAATCCTGAAAAAAAAAAAAAAAAAAAGATGGAGAGAATGACAAAATCGAGAAGAAAGAGGGCCAAAAAGATGGCAGGAACAAAAAATGAAGGAAAAAGAGACCTGGAGAGGTAAAAAACTCGCCAAAAAAGAAAGACAAAAAATGAAGGAACAACAGGTCCGGGTATGTCAAAAAATCCTGAAAAAAAAAAAAAAAAAAGATGGAGAGAATGACAAAATCGAGAAGAAAGAGGGCCAAAAAGATGGCAGGAACAAAAAATGAAGGAAAAATAGACCTGGAGAGGTAAAAAACTCGCCAAAAAAGAAAGAAAAAAATGAAGGAACAACAGGTCCGGGTATGTCAAAAAATCCTGAAAAAAAAAAAAAAAAAAAGATGGAGAGAATGACAAAATCGAGAAGAAAGAGGGCCAAAAAGATGGCAGGAACAAAAAATGAAGGAAAAAGAGACCTGGAGAGGTAAAAACTCGCCAAAAAAGAAAGACAAAAAATGAAGGAACAACAGGTCCGGGTATGTCAAAAAATCCTGAAAAAAAAAAAAAAAAAAAGATGGAGAGAATGACAAAATCGAGAAGAAAGAGGGCCAAAAAGATGGCAGGAACAAAAAATGAAGGAAAAAGACCTGGAGAGGTAAAAACTCGCCAAAAAAGAAAGAGAAAAAATGAAGGAACAACAGGTCCGGGTATGTCAAAAAATCCTGAAAAAAAAAAAAAAAAAAGATGGAGAGAATGACAAAATCGAGAAGAAAGAGGGCCAAAAAGATGGCAGGAACAAAAAATGAAGGAAAAAGAGACCTGGAGAGGTAAAAAACTCGCCAAAAAAGAAAGAGAAAAAATGAAGGAACAACAGGTCCGGGTATGTCAAAAAATCCTGAAAAAAAAAAAAAAAAAAGATGGAGAGAATGACAAAATCGAGAAGAAAGAGGGCCAAAAAGATGGCAGGAACAAAAAATGAAGGAAAAAGAGACCTGGAGAGGTAAAAAACTCGCCAAAAAAGAAAAGAAAAAAATGAAGGAACAACAGGTCCGGGTATGTCAAAAAATCCTGAAAAAAAAAAAAAAAAAAGATGGAGAGAATGACAAAATCGAGAAGAAAGAGGGCCAAAAAGATGGCAGGAACAAAAAATGAAGGAAAAAAGACCTGAGAGGTAAAAAACTCGCCAAAAAAAAGAAAAAAAAATGAAGGAACAACAGGTCCGGGTATGTCAAAAAATCCTGAAAAAAAAAAAAAAAAAAAGATGGAGAGAATGACAAAATCGAGAAGAAAGAGGGCCAAAAAGATGGCAGGAACAAAAAATGAAGGAAAAATAGACCTGGAGAGGTAAAAACTCGCCAAAAAAGAAAGAGAAAAAATGAAGGAACAACAGTCCGGGTATGTCAAAAAATCCTGAAAAAAAAAAAAAAAAAA